>VMDO01008690.1:72017-82436 GCA_007922755.1 Pedetes capensis
AACATCAAAAGAAGATGGGAAGAATACACAGAGTCATTATACAAGAAAGAATTGGTAGATGACCAACCATTCCAAGAGGTTGCATATGAAGAGGAACCAATGGTGTTGAAGGACGAAGTGGAAGCTGCCTTGAAAGAACTGGTGAAACACAAGGCTCCAGGAATTGATGGGATACCAATAGAGATGTTTCAACAAACAGTTGCAGCACTGGAGGTGTTAACATGTTTATGCCAACAGATTTGGAAAACAGCTACTTGGCCAACTGACTGGAAGAGATCCATATTTGTGCCTATTCCCAAAAAAGGGGATCCAACTGAATGTGCAAACTATTGGACAATATCATTAATATCACACACCAGCAAAATTCTACTAAAGATCATTCAGAAGAGACTGCAGCAGTATATAGACAGGGAATTACCAGAAAATCAAGCGGGATTCAAAGAGGGTGGGGAACCAGGGACATCATTGCTGATGTCAGGTGGATATAGCTGAAAGCAGAGAATATCAGAAAGATGTCTATCTATGTTTTATTGACTATGCAAAAGCATTTGATTGTGTGGATCATAACAAATTATGGATAACACTTCAGAAAATGGGAATACCAGAATACCTAATTGTGCTCATGAGAAACCTGTACATGAACCA
This sequence comes from Pedetes capensis, assembly GCA_007922755.1. Taxonomy (NCBI): domain Eukaryota; kingdom Metazoa; phylum Chordata; class Mammalia; order Rodentia; family Pedetidae; genus Pedetes; species Pedetes capensis. Next base: position 72,663 of record VMDO01008690.1, read on the forward strand.
GGAGGCAGTTGTTTGAATAGAACAAGGAAACACTGCGTGGTTTAAAGTTGAGAAAGGTGTGTGCCAGGGCTGTATACTTTCACCCTATCCCTTCAATTTATACGCTGAGCAAATAATCCAAGAAGCTGGACTTTATGAGGAGGAACGTGGCATCAAGATTGGAGGAAGACTCATTAACAACCTGCGTTATGCAGATGACACAACTCTGCTTGCTGAAAGTGAAGAGGATTTAAAACAATTACTGATGACGATCAAAGATCATAGCCTTCAATATCCTTATATATTCTTATATATCCTTATATAAGGATATCCTTCAATATCCTTCTATATATATAATTATATATAATATATATAATATATATAATATATGTATAATATATATATAATATATATATCAGTGGCATTATATATATAATTATATATATATAATTATATATTAAATATATATATAATTATATATATATATATATATATATATATATATATATATATATATATATACAAAAATCCTTACAACTGGGTCAGCACGCAACTTCACAATAAATGGAGAAAAGATTGAGGTTGTCCAAGATTTTGCTTTGCTTGGTTCTATAATCACCACCCATGAAAGCAGCAGTCAAGAAATCAAAAGATGCATTGTTCTAGGAAAAGCTGTGGCAAAAGATCTCTTTAGAGTATTGAAAAGCAAAGATGTCACATTGAAGACGAAGGTGCGTCTGACTCATTCCATGGTATTTTCAGTGGCATCATATGGTTGTGAAAGCTGGACACTGAACAAGGGAGACAGGAAAAGAATTGATGCTTTTGAACTGTGGTGCTGGAGACGTCTATTGTATATACCATGGATGCCAAAAGAACCAACAAATCTGTCCTAGAAGAAGTGCAACCAGAGTGCTCCTTGGAAGCAAGAATGGCCAGACTGTGTCTTACATATTTCGGACATGGAGTCAGGTGAGATCAATCCCTGGAGAAGGACATCATGTTAGGGAGAGTGGCAGGTCAACGCAAAAGAGGAAAACCCTCCACCAGATGGATTGACACAGTGTCTGCAACAATGGGCTTAAACATAAATAAGATCATTTGCCTGGCACAGAATCAATAAGTGTTTCGATCTGCTGTACATAGGGTCGCTATGAATCGGACTCGACTCATGGCACCTAACAACAACAACAAAGTCTTCTAGGGCTGAGATTTAGCTCAGTTGGTAGAGTGCTTTGCTACAGTCTCTGAGGTCCTGAGTTCAATTCCCAGCACTGCAAAAATGGGAGTAGGACCTGGCAATCCACTCCCAAGGCAATCCCGAAACAATTGGCCATTGAAAACCCTATGAGGGTCTGTATGAGTTGGATACCGACTGGACGGCACCTAACAAGCAACCAACCAAAGTCTTCTAATGCCACAGCCGTACCACTGTGGTGTCTGATCCCATCAGATATTGGAAGCTAAGCAGGGTCATGCCTGGTTAGTACTTGGAAGGGAGATTCCCTGGGAACACCAGGTGCTGTAGGCTTGGAAGAATGACCTGTCAACCCATTCCCCACAAACAATCAGCCATTGAAAACCCTATAAATAGCAGAGAAGCACTGACAATAGTATTCATCTGTGGTATGTAGGGTTGCTATTAGTCAGACCCTGACTTGACAGCACCTAACAACAACAACAAAATATTCTAGTCAACTTCCACAAGGATACTGACTGGCCATTTTTTTTTCTCCTCAAGTGGGAGGAGACAATCAGGTCCACTGCATCCTTGAATAAGTATGCCAGATTACAAGCCTATCTGCAAATGATTTCTAGAGAACTCATATTCCACTTGTGACTATTTCTTGGTAAAAGACAGTATGAAGAGGAAGACCAAGTCAAATCCAAGTCAAGGTCCCTCAGGGGAAACCTCTATTGATGTCTTGTCTCATGTAAGGAGTGTTCTGGCCTTGTATTTCCAGAAGTGCTCCTATCTTACTCTCTTAGTACTTTTGCAACTGATTTTGGATACTTCTCTCCTTTTCAATTATTTAGAATATATCGAACTTAATTAAAAGAAAGTAAAAAGAGAAACAAAAGCTTTAAAGCTCATCCTTGTGCAGATAATAAAGCATTCATTGCTTCTACTGCCAAAAGAACAAAAAGATTAAGGTGTGTGTAGCAGCAGACAAATTTAGGCTAGATAGCAGAGGAAATTAGACATTACCCATCAAAGGATGACAATAATGTGACATTGGCTTCCCAAAGGAGATTGTGCAGCTTCTTTAGATTTTTGAAAGAAATCATTGACAATGATATTTTTTGAAATATGTGAATAGTTTTATCAGAGATAGGGAAAAGTACTGGGTAATGTCCCCTACCCATCCCTTGCCATTCAATGATTATAAATCATATAACTGCAATAACTCATTCAACTGGAAAAGGACACTTGTCTTTATTTCCTTCTCCCTTAAGCAATGAAGTCACTACCCTTTCTGAGATGAAATCTGCTCGTGTGTGTGTGTGTGTGTGTGTGTGTGTGTGTGTGTGTGTATGCTGAATTCTGTGTTCATTTACCAGGATGATCAGGTATGTATACCCTATAAAGGCTTTTAATTGTAATATTACACAACTCTTCCCTCACACCAACAGAAAAGAACAGGCTTCAGAAGATGGAATGAAGATAAACTGTTTTGGACTCGAGTTAATGGCCCAGAGCTTTCCTAAGAAAATTTTCAGGCTCTCTCTAGGGACTGACCTACTAACAAACCTACATATAACAATTAGAGGTTGTAGCCATGGTTTCTTCTGCCTGCAAAGTAGACTGTCAAGACTGAACTATATATTGTATACAGGGCCTTGTGCATGCTAAGCAAGCACTCTAGCACTGAGCTACATCCCAGTCCACTTGACAATACTTTCCAAATTTCTCAATTCTGGGATCTGTATTATTTTGTTTCACAGAAAATTACTGTAATACCTAATGACTTGTTAATAGTAGAACATTAATAAGGACTTTTTCCTATGGCCTTTTCCTACCTAAAGATAACTACATCCTACCCCTTCTGACAATTCCATGTTTCTCTGAATATCCATTCACACACAAGCATGTCATGAAGACTTTGAGCAGTTTATCATTATCTTATTATATTTTTCATTGGAAATTTTTAATGTACAACTTAATGTGATTCATTCTGACATGCATTTCATTGTGACATTTCCATATATGCATTTTGTTGTACATTACACAGATAAGTTCCCCCTTACCCTCTTGTGCATTTCCTCCCCCCATCCCACCTCCCCACCAAAGACTTCTCTTCCATTTGCTTGCCTTTTTATGGTAATATTTTTCTATATATCATTCGGTCCCAATTATGTTTAATTATCTTATCTTTTATGATGAAGTCTATTTCTGCATACTGTCTACATATCTTTTGGTTCTCAGTTTAAACAGCCCATTCTCAGGCAAGACTTCCCAGATGTTCTAGCTTAGGCTAGGTCCTCTTACAACACATGACTGTCCCCAGCTGCAGTGCTCTTGCATATCTCTCATCATAAAGGTAGATATTTATACACAGCCTGCTTCTCGCTAGACAGTAAGTTCATGAAGGTGGAGATTTCTATCGGATTCACTACTCTATTTTCAACATCTCACATGGTCTTCAACACTTGGTAAGTATTCAACAAATGCTTTAAATTAAGCAATTCATGGTTAATAATTTTTGGAAAGCCCATTGTCACCATGAATACTCAAAAAGATTAATACTACTTCTTTTTACTACCATATACATTAGCTTTCCCTCTTAATACTGTTTCATAATTGTTGTTGTCGTTAGGTGCCGTCCAGTCAGTATCTGACTCATAGCGACCCTCATAGGGTTTTCAATGGCTGACTGTTTCAGGATTGCCTTGGGAGTGGATTGCCAGGCCCTTCTCCCATTTTTGTGGTGCTGGGAATTGAACTCGGGACCTCAGAGCCTGCAGCGCAGCACTCTACCAACTGAGCTAAATCCCAGCCCAGTTGTTTCATAATTAGTATTTACTTAAAATTTCCCCTTTTTTGATCATTTTCCCTTTTTGAGACTGATTTCTGTTTTTGTTTGGTTCAGTTTCTTTTTCATTTCCTCCCTCCACCTGCCCCTTTGGCTATTTTTCCTCAGAAAGGAGAATTCTTACAGATGTGTTCTTCCTAGAGACATATGCCCTCTCTAGAACTTAATTTACCAACAAGTATAAATCCAGAGAAGTAAATGAAAGTTCAGCAAAGCTCTTCCTTGGAACTGTGGTCATATTTCTAGAATTTTGAAGCAATCCTACCCCTTTCCAATAAACCCCTCACCTCTTTCTGATGCTGATAATTCCATTAGGAGATAAGATGTTGAATTTTGAAATCAGAGTTAGGACTTTATGTGTAAATCCTTGCCAGAGAAATTATACTTTTATCCAAATCTCATTTAGCATTTCAGTTACTTCTGGTCCTTTTCTCTGAAACACAGTTGAAGGATGATGATGGCATGGTGAGAGCCAATGGGAGCTGCTGTAGGGACAGAGGGGCCCATGATCACCATTTTGCTAAGGGCTTGTCTGACATCCAACTGTGACCTTCACAAGCTTTGTCCAACATATTTTTGTAGTGCAGTAACTTGGGAGCAGCTGCCATGTGGAAGGCGATGGGGCTCACTGTGTGGTTTTTATGTGGGCACCATTTACCAGGGAGCAGATCTTTATTCTCAGAAGATGTACTAGAACATCGCTTTCGTCAGGAAACATAGACAAGTAGACAATCATCGCTTTTGAGGAGTGGTGTGGTAGATATTTTTCAGCTGTGTAATGCTGTCCCATCCAATGCCCCTTGGGAGACTGAACTCAGAGGTCTCGGGGCAGGCATTTTATAAGCAGGCCAAGAAATTTCCTGGAAGGAAAGAAATGGAGCCTCAACCTATTCCCTTTTAAAGTGTCATGACATTATAACTGCTGATGACTTGAAATGGTATCAATTTAAGTTTGAAAAGAAAATTAAAGAAAAAGAATAAAGACAACAAAGGCTGCCAAAGAAGAAGTTATCAAAAGAGAAGGAGGAGTAATTGGCCCCAGTAGAAATCATGGCATCATCACTGAAAGCCTGCATGAAGATCTGTGAACCTAGACCCTAGGTCTGTAGTATAAACCCCTTAGCCCTAAATATAAAGTCACTATATTGCAGTACTTTACATTGTGATATAAAGCAAGGAAATAATTATGTATTTTATAGCAGGAAATTTCACTTTTTGTCTCACATTGATCCAATTGTATGAGGAAATTCAGAAAAGTCTGTTACTATGTGGCACCTTCATTCTAACAAAAACAAGTTAAAGGCTTCTCTGAGTAATCAACCCACATGTCTGTCAGCTTGTTGTGCTATGAGAGCTTACATGTTGCTATGATGCTGAAAGCTGTGCCATCAGTATTCCAGATACCAGCAGAGCCACTCATGGCAGCCAGGTTTCAGCTGAGTTTCCAGTCTAAGACACATTAAGGAGAAGGACTAGGCAGCCCACTCCCAAAACAATTAGCTGCTGAAAACTCTACGAATAACAGAAAAGCACTATCAAATATAATGCTGGAAAATGAGCCCCTCAGGTTGGAAGTCATTCAGAAGACGACTTGGGAAGAGTTGCCTCCTCAAAGTAGAGTCAACCTTAATGATGACAATGGTGGCAGAACCACTAGGACCTCCATTTGTTGATGTGGCACAACTCAAAATGAAAAGAAATATAGTGGCTATAACAATGGGCTCAAACATTAAAAGATTTGTTTCCATGGCACATTGTTGGGTAGTGTTTCATTCTGCTGTACTTAGGGTCACTATGAGTTGGATCTGACTTGAGGACACCTAGGAATAACAACAACAACAACAACAAATAAGTAATCAAACCAACTCTAAAATGAAATTTCACCCAAAGTAACCCAACTTCTTCCACTAAATGCAATTCTTTTTTCACAATCACTTTAACTTGAACAAGTATAACAATCAAAGGCTGTTTTTTCCCTAGTTTTATCTCATTACATCCCTACCAATCTCTTCTTCTTGGTCTCAATCTACATGAGAGTAAGTGTTACATATGACTCCAAAGAGTCAGTAGTGAGTAACATGTGTGGCTAAACAGTACATACTGCTCCTAAAATGTCCCTTTAGTGAACTTCCATGACTCTTATTGACACAAAGTTACATTTTAAGTTACCTTGAGCTAAAGGAGAAAATATTCTGATGGAATAATCATTTTGTATTTGCTTGCTCAATTATAGGGTTTCATACCATCTTTTCCTTGGTCTTGAACAAGATTTAAGAAAAAAAAACGACTAATGTATTTCACCAATTCTTTTTGTTTTTGTTTTTGTTTTGTTTGTTTTTGTGGTACTGGGGTTTGAACCCAGGGCCTCATGCTTGCATGCTTTGCAAATGCTGTACCACTGAGCTGCACCCTCAGCCCATTTTTTTACTCTTTGAGATAGGGTCTCGCTAAGTTATGCAGACTGATTCTGATCTCAAACTTGCCATCCTCCTGCCTCTACCTCCCAAGCTGCTGGGATTACAGGTGTGCGCCACTGCACCTGGCTATATTTCACCAATTCTAAGATGCTCAGTTGGTAGAGTGCTGCTCCACACTTTCTGAGGATCCTGGTTTAATCCCCAGCACCACAAAAACGGGAGAAGGATGTTGGCAATCCACTCCTGAAGCAATCCCGAAACAATCATCCATTGAAAATCCTATGAGGGTCGCTATGAGTTGGACCCAACTCAACAGCACCTAACAAGAAGAAGATAGGTGCATTTCTCAAATTTTAACATCTCTCAAACCAGGATCCATTTTACTTATCAATAGTAAGTTGTAGTTTAATTGGTAGCATTTTTCCTTTAAGTGTAAATGTTAAAAAATGGTTTCTCTTGTAGTTAATTATAAGGTGAAATACAGTGAGCATATTTAAACCAGCTATAAATTTAAGTACATGTGTGACTGGATATCTTCCCGTTGCCATTCCAGTTCTACCTTTCCCCTCTCCTCTTTGTTGGCATCCCAGGGAAATTGTATCATGTGGATGACATCAGGCAGGCTGGGTCACCCTACTGCTTATTGTTGGGTTTTGCAACTGGAAATCACTGGCCAGGAGAGGTGGAGGGCAGGAGGAGAGTGAGGTGGGATATTTATTCCCATTCCCTACCTTTCCCCTGCAGGGTCACTCTGGGTTGGCTGGAGTGCCTATTGCATAGTAGGCTGCTGCCAATTAACTACCCTTCTCCAGATTGTTAACCTTGCCCCTGGAGATCTAGGGTTAGTGTTGCCTCTCAGGTGTCACTAGCCTAAAGGCCCAGCATCTCTGCTGGTTGCTTTGGTAAAGGATGCCCACACGTATATAAATTAGCCCATTACTGAGTATGCTGTTTCTGCTTGGTCTTAATCGTCACAAAAGTTATTTAACCCTTACTTCTCATGGGCCAGCAACATCTACATCAGCTGCAAGTTTGTTAGAATTGTAGACTCTGGGGCTCCTCCCAGGGCTGCTGAAATAGTCTGCATCTTATGATTCCCAGATGAGTAGGGTGGACATTGAAGTTTGAAAAGCACTGGCTTAATATATTAGTGGATATAATCAAATCTAGCATCAGCATATTAATGACTTATTAAGAGACTGTTATCCAGTCCTCCTTGTCCACTAGGGGAGGCTTCTTCATCTCTTCTTTCATTATTTGGTCCAAAGAGATAATATGAAATGTACAGTGAAAATATTCTTATTTGGCAAACCTACAGAATCTCATGTAAAAAGTTGTTGATTCTCATCCTCAAAATAATTTCATTTTAAAATCAGTAGCACACATAGAAGAAAAATAGTGTTTATAGATATAGTTATGAATAATAACTAGGTCCACCTATACCATATATCATTTTTAAAAAAGAAAAATGTAGAGGCTAACTAGACAAGAGTCTTTTCCTTATTGCATGTAAGTATTAGTAACTGGATCCTTACTTGTCAGTATGAAGCTATTCATATTGATTATTCTACCTCTGCAAACTGGAAGTTTGGAATGCAGAATGAAGAAATAATTGTAAACAAGATCTCTCTGGATAAAATAAAAGAACATTTAGTCAACTTAAGAACACAGTCCTCAAAATTTTCAACACTTAATCTGGTGCAGAGAGCAAGGCAGACTCCAAGAAAGGTTTTAGAACCCTGTGAATTTGTGTATCCATTTAAGACACCTCACACGTTCTTCCAAGGGAAAATCAGACATGCCAGGTATGCTGATAGCCTTAACATCCTTCCAGGATAAAGACATTTTGGGGGATGCAGTTTCTGTTATTCATCTTCTTTACCATATAAGATTACCTCACTTGGCACAAGGTGTTCTTTAAAAAATAATCTAAAACTTCCCTATATTAAAGGAGAAATGTTTGAGTTCCAACCTAGTACAAGGCATTCCATTCTGAGTGGTCTCATGTATCCAAAGCAATAATAACCCCAGGGTGCTTAGGAAGCCCTGCCTAGATGGACAGTCTGCAGAGTCTGTGTCAACCCTTTCCATCCCTGCTCAGATTTGCTAGGGAGTTTAATTTCTGGGAATTCGATAGAAGGCTTAGCTAAAGGTGATTCACCTCATTTTGAGTGTGTCAATCTTTAACAGCTTCTCTAAGGCTCCTACATACTCCCCAATTCCCTCTACAGCTTTCTTCTATGTAGTTGATATATTATAAGAAAAGAAAGCTAGGGCTTCAATCCCTGGATGTCAGACTAACAATCATGTGATGATAGACACATGGTTACAGGTGGGAAACATAAGTGAAGCAGGTAGCTCAGGGTTCAAATTGTGGCTCTAGTAATAGCTATTTGGCCCATGGCAAGTCTGGCTCACCCTGAAATTGCTCACTTCCCAGAATTTTTGGACGAGAGCTCTCTTGCAGTTGAGACTCTCTAAGTCTCCTTGCTGATACTTTCATTTTCTAGTCACCAGGGTCTCTCCTCAGGCTTGGTCAAAAAATTCTTTTGAGCCCTTTCCAACCCCACGGTTCTTCAGAATGAGGCATCTTAGCATTGTGATAAAGAACAGACTCTGAACCCACACTATCTGAAGACAAATCCTGGCTTTGCCATTTATTAGCTGAGTAAAGTGACTTCAATTTTTTGCCCCAGTACCATTTATTGGGTTGTTCTGAGGGTCAAATGATTAATACACACAAAAAGTACTTAGAATAATGCCTGGAAAATAAAAGAGGTAATTTACATTTGTTATGATGACAATTATTATGTTCATTAAAAATTGATTGCCCAATAAACATCTTAACATGCTAAAATTTAGCATTCCTGGTTCTTTATTGGAATTCTTACTTTTTAAAGATTTAATTAACACTTTTATTAATTATTGTATATTGGCTGTAAAAATTTTAAAAGTACAGCTATTAGCATTTTAGTGTATTGCTTTCATGTCTTTTTCTCTTAACATGTTTGTGAAATGTACATGTGGGTATCCATTATATTATAGACCATATTTGTTCTTTCTTATACATATATTAAAATAGATTGTTGTTGTTATGTGCCGTCCAGTCGGTATCCGACTCATAGCGACCCTCTGTACAACAGGGGAAACACTATTGTCAGTGCTTCTCTGCTGTTCATTGGGTTTTCAATGGCAGATTGATTTTTGGGAGGGATTAAAAAAGATAAGTATATATTAATATATAGTATATACATTTTTATATATTTATTTTAAATATGTGTATGTAGGTTATATCTTGGTTATATATTAACATAAAACATATAGTGCACATACTTATGTTATAT
>VMDO01008691.1:0-82192 GCA_007922755.1 Pedetes capensis
TAATTTTACTTACTTACATGTCTAGCTAGAAATTACATTAGAATGTTTGGCAGAAATAATCAGATAGCCATTCTTTCTTTGTCCTATCATTAGGTGGAAGTATCTAGTTTCTTAACATAAAGCACAATTTGAGTTATAGTGTGTATTTTTCTTGCTGAAAATTCTTTTACAAGCTGAATGATCTCCCTACTACTCTTACTTTGCTGAGAAGTTTTATCGTGATAATTCTACAATTGTCTATCTCATCAAGTTGATTAATGGTGCTATCCAGGTCAACTATATCCTAACTAATTTTTGTCTACCAGTTCCTAAAAAAAGTGTTCAGTTTTTCAATGTTATTAGTGGATACCACTCTAACTTCTTTCACTTTTCTCACTTGTTACTTCATGTATTTTGACTCATATGAACTTGGATCAGTTGTTAGGGTCATATATGTTTAGGATTGTTCTTCTTTATGAGTAATTGACCTCCTCATCTTTATGTAATATCCTTCCTTATCCATGATAATTTTCCTTATATTGAAATCTGTTTAGGTAAAATGAATACAACTATTTCATCTTTCATTGATCGGTGTTAGTTTGGTATATTGTTCTTTATCCTTTTATTTGAAATTGAGTCTTGATTCTTATAGTGGATTTTTATAGCAAACATAATTGGGTTCTGTTTGTGATCTACTCTAATATGCTAATTTATTGATATAATCATACTATTCCCATTAAAATTGATTACTGATATAGGTGGATCAGTTTACATCATGTTTGTGATCATTTTCTACTTGTTATGGTTTTCCTTTTTCCTCCTCTCCTTTTCCTGCTTTTTTTGATTCTTATTATTATTTTTGCTACTGTTTCTTATATAGAAATTTAGACTTTTATATTTCTGGAGAATGTTGTTGTTGTTGTTAGGTGCCATCAAGTGGGTATCTGACTCATAGTGACCCTACGTACAACAGATGAAACACTATTGTCAGTGCTTCTCTGCTGTTCATAGGGTTTTCAATGGCAGATTGATTTTGGGGAGTGGATTGCTGGGTCCACTTCCCAAGCCTACAGCACCTGGTGTTCCCAGGCGGTCTCCTATCCAAGTACTAACCAGGCCCAACCCTGTTTAGCTTCTGAGATCTGATGGGATCAGATGCCACAGGGCTATGGCTGCAGGCCCTTATGAAGAACAGGAGGTCCAAAATCAAGGTGTTAAGAGTCTGATGTCTGGTAAGCATCCATTCTGTGCTTCCAAGATGTTGCATCCATTGGAAGGGAGGGACACTGTTCCTCACATGGCAGAAAGTCAGAAGAAAGAGAACTAACTCATACAAGCTCTTTTTATAGTTGCCTTATACATTCATGGTGGTAGAGCCCTTGGGAACTAATGCCCCACAAAAAGCTTACCTCCCAATACTGTTGAATTAGGGATTAACTGTCCAACACATGAATTGGTGGGGTTGTACATTCAAGCCATACTAATGACACATCTGTTCTTGCATGTTGTCTACTTTTCTGCTAGGTGTAAGAGCCTAAGAGGTTTAAAAGCCCTTTATAAGATAAACATAGCTATTTTCAATCCTCTTTCTGATAATTATAACATTGCTGTCATACCTGAGTCTTTTTCTGTTGTTTGCTTTGCCTCTGTATACGGTGTGTTTTCTTGATTATGAAAATGTCCCACAAATTTTTGTTGAGAGTGAGACACAGTATATTGGGTAATAATGGCTGAGGTAAATCAAGTTTAATGTGTGGTTCTATACTAATCTTGCTATGAGTTAGACTGTATACAATGCTTTATTTGTGAGACAAATGTTCTATATTCCTTAACATCATTTTTTAAAAATCTTGACTCTGCTCTTCTTCTAATATTTCTCTTTGGAGAGACTTGATGTCTTGCTGTTCTCTCAGTTGTCATCCACTGTTATTTTATTGAGCCCCGTTGACGTGGTGTTGAAGTGTGGAGGTAGAAAACCTTCCATAACCTTCTGTAACCTGTAAATGAAGAAATCACATTTAGTGGGCCTATGCTTCTGGGCTGTAGCTTTCAAAAATTTTATATAACTCCTACCTATTTCTGTGAGAGAGGAAAGCTTACAGGTGTTGAAGTAGGATAAATGTCCTTCCCCTAAGTGGAACAAAGCTCTGGCAAAGACTCTTCCCTTAGAGAATGAATCCATATTGTGAAGAAATATTTCACAACCATTTATCTTCCCTTCCTCCTGCAAACGCCATAAGTAGATCTTTTTCTTTCTTCTCTGTGAGAATCTGGTGGGGGTTCTGTAGGTAAAACTTATGAAGGTGGACAAGGGGAATCTGTTATATCTATAGCCACAGAAATTTCTCACTCTTATACTAATCTGCACTCAGTTGGTAAAAATTCCTCAAAATTACTTAAGTGTTCCTACCAGATTATAGTTCCAATAGTTTCTTCCCCAAGTAAGAATACTCTCTACATTTGCCTCTTTCCATAGAAAGCTTGTTTGCCCTATAACCAAAACTCTCATGTTTATCCAAGAAATTTGTTGGGTTTAGTTTTCTCAGCTTTTTATAGTTGTAAAATGAGACCTTGTAACATTCAAGTTCTTAACAAGTAAGAGCTAAGAAACCTTATATTTATCAAACCAAAAACACATACCAAGTACATTAGAGTAGAAGATTTGGGCAAGTTGTAGTGTAGTACATAAAGAATGAGAGAAAACCATACCAGCCAGGGACTCAGGGATTGGGGCACTGGCTGAATCCCTTGATTAAATGATCTCATTATTCTTTTTCTTAAACAGATCAACTGTCTTTCCCTTTATCCAATAAGAAAGGGAGAATATTCTGGTATTTTTCTCTCTTGGATATTCTTCTGGATATTCAAAATCATTGCCAACTATAAGAACCCATAAAATTCACAGTCAACTAAAACCCCCCACTAGATGAAAAGGATGTTCAACTCCTATGGGTAACTGTTTTAAACTAATCTTGCTCATGGCCTCAGAAATCTTCTACATGTGTACATGACCATATCACTTCTGACAATAGTATATAACTCCAAATTCGCCATGCATACACAAATAATTTCAATATGACTAACCCACCCATAGATGTACAACAGGTAGAACAAAAAAAAAAAAAGAACTATCCCTGGTGTAACCCTCACTCATAAGGTCATACACACTGCTACCGAGCATGTAGACTGTCACTGCTTTTACACTTTCACTTTCTTTTCTGCATGGAATTTTTACTTGCTGGCAGGGTGCATCTATTTATAATTTCTTCTGTTGTTGAGATCAAGAATCTGGACAGATAGAGATCTGCCCTCAATTGTCAACCTTCCCCACATCATCTTGCTGAGCCAGCCAAGAGAGTCAAGGAGACCCCCATTTGAGAACAGTTGGTGCCTGCTTATGGCTCAGATACAAGATCAAAGCCAAATGGCTATTTATTATAAGTAAAGGATGCAAAACAACATTAATCTCATCCCACTTCTATAGTCTGTCCTCCTTAGATTTTACTTCAGGTTTTAATCCTTTTGCTCTTGTGTTGAAATTCCATTCTCTCTTTGCATTGCTTCAGCTTACTGCAGACATGCTTGCTTTGCTACTGGATTTCCAAGGTGATGGGGAAAAAAATCTGTGCTCCTTTCTTTGTTCCTCATTGTGTGTTATTCCCTGGGATGAAGGTAAAATGCCCACTCTTTACTACCTGCCAGGTGCTTTGATATCATTCTACTACATGTTGGGGAATGCTTGAAGTTATGATTTTTTTCCTGTCCTCAGGTTAATATTTATGATTCCACTCTGATTACTTTGATCTGGACTAATTGTAGATTCCAGGATATTCAGAATTTACAGGAGACTAACAGTGAGATTTTGGAGCACAGAATCCTTCCTTGCTAGCATTGGCATGCTTTCAGTTGTAAGTCCTCCAGCAGGAAGAATGGTATTTTGAGAGGTCTTGACAAAGACATTATAACTTTAGGTTCTCTGAGACCATTTTTGGTTACAATCTATGGAGGACCCAGGCACATTCCAGATCCAAGGATGGCAAACAATAAGGAAGAACATAGACCCTAACATACTAGTGTTAGTAGAGTCTGAGTTCTGCAGGGTCACTCCTTCCTTAACCAAAGTAAGGCTGAGAGGAGAAATTGAGATACTGAGACAACCTTTGGGATTCCTCCAGTTGGAATATGCATCTCTCCCTATCCTCTGTTTTATGGGAGGCTCTCAGCTAAGACATACCAAGTCCCCTCGGGAATGATGTCCAAATATTTATGGATTAAAATTGTGCTATCAGGAAATGCCTTACTTTACAGGCTGATCTCAAAGGGGAATCCCGAATTGTTCACTTATGCGGAAATTTCTAGCTCACCTAAGGGAGAGGGAAAAAATACCTGATGCCTTAAGCAAACTCCCTTCCATTACCTCCTCACTGGCCCCTTCTCTGTGCCATGCAATCTACCAACTCCACCTCAAAGGCTTAAATTCATTCTGGAACCCCATGATATACTTTTTCTTCATTGATGCTGAACAAAGCTATTGAGACAGAGTTAGAAGATCACTTCCCCCACTTGACTGTCTCTGGGAAGAGGTCCTACTAGGATTCCTGGGATTTCTGGGAATCTGAGAAATCATCAGGAATGAAAATTTCCAATTGGCTATGCTACAAAGTACTCCAGTTTAGTCAGTGGGGCACAAGTTTTGGGGATACAACTTTATAAGGCAAAGGAGACACAAGGGCTAGAAATAGTTTTGTTTCCTCCAAGTAAATCACCTAACTTGGGAGGGCATATGCCCTGGTATGAGCTCTATCCAGGGAAGAGAGTCATGCTGATCTAGACTGTGCCAAAGCTGAGGGCCCAATGGATCCAAATGGTAGCTCCTAGCTTCCCCTATGTAGGAAGCTTTGAGTCAAGTCAGAGATACCTGGCTTCTCTGGATTTTCTGGAAGAAAGCTTAGAGGAGAGTCAGGAAAGCCTCTGTGCTCAACACTGTTCTTCTTTTTCTCCCCTCCACGCTTTTAAAACTACTTCTTCAAGCCTCATTGACTCTCCTCTTCCATGGAGTGCATATTTAAGCACTGGACAGAGAAATCTGGCCACAACCGAAAGCCTAAATTATAACACCATTTTGCAAGTAGGCCTATTTTTCAGAGGACAAGGAAAATGGTCTGACATTCAATAAGTTAAGATTTTTGTGGAGCTAAGAGATAAATCTAGAAAGCTTATATAGCGGGTAACCACCTTGGAATCCTACAGAACAGAAAAATAGCTCTGATCCTGAGTATTTGCTCCAATCTAACCATACCACTCCTCCTATCTCTACCACCAATGACCCCTCTCCTCCTCTGCATCATCCTCCTTATAAACCTTACAATTAAGCCCTCGATACAGAAGAGTAAGAATCTATAGAATCCTGGGTACAGTGAGGCTTATAATCCAAATGGCTCAGGAGGTAGAGGCAGGAGGATTGCAGGTTCAAGGACAAAGGCAGCCTTATAACTTAGCAAGACCCTGTATCAATATAAAATTACTTTTTAAATGGTCTAGAGGTACAGCTCAGTGACAAAGCACTTGCAAGGCATGTGCAATGTCCTGAGTTCAAACTACAACTACAACCCAAAATAAATAGAACCTGGACAACCCTCTGTCCTCTACTCACTTCACAAAGTAAGAGTTGTTGTTGTTGTTGTTGTTGTTGTTGTTGTTAGGTGCCGTCGAGTCGGTATCCGACTCATAATGACCCTATGTACAACAGGGGAAATACTATTGTCAGCATTTCTCTGCTGTTCATAGGGTTTTCAATGGCAGAATGATTTTTGGGAGGGGGTTGCTAGGTCCTTCTCCCAAGCCTACAGCTTCTGGTGTTCCTAGGTGGTGTACCAACCAGGCCCGACCCTGCTTAGCTTCCGAGATCTGACGAGATCAGATGCCACAGGGCTACAGCTGCAGGCAAAGTAAGAGTAGGAGGACAAAATCCCTTTAGAGTCTATGTCACTTTATCAGCGGGAGATTTGAGACAATGTAGGAAAAGATTGTGAAACAGGAAGTTATGGATATAGTTATCATCTGTGACTCCACTTAGAAAGGCATAACAGTGTTTCTTTTTCACTGCTTTATACCAGATAAGAAACATCATATCTGGGGCAGTTTTATCAGGCAAATCAACAGGACAGGCCTTCTATGTCAACACTGACCCAGTGCCTCCAGGAGGAACCATAAAGATGTACTAGAAAATGCGTTAACCTGCAGCCATACCCCTGTGGTGTCCAATCCCATCAGATCTTGGAAGCTAAACTGGGTTGGACCTGGTTAGTGCTTAGATTGGAGACCACCTAGGAATGCCAGGTGTTGTAGGCTTAGGAGAAGAGCCAGGCAACCCACTCCCCCAAAACAATCAGCCATTGAAACTCTATAAACAGCAGAAAAGCACTGACAATACTGTTTCATCTGTTGCACTAAGATCACCATGTGTCGGACACCAACTAGACAGCACCTAACAACAACAATAACAAGTAAATTTGGTCAACTTTGAAGAATAAAAGGAGTAATTCAAAGAAGAGATGAGAACCTGGCCCTAATTAAAGATAGACTTGCAGAACCATTAAGAAAGTATACTAACATAGATGCTGACTCCAAGAAAGGTCAGATAATTTGGGGGACCCATTTCTTTTCTTGGTCAGCTCTTGATGGAAATTTCAAAGGTTTGCACTTGGGCCACGAGACTCTGCTTAACTAACTTCTGAAAATGACTTTTTCATATTTATAATAATGAGCAGAGGAGGAAAGATACAAACAGCCAGGTGGTACTGCCTCAAAGATGCCAGGGAAAGGAGTCTGTTTTACTTTCAGACAACCAAGACACTAGAACAAAGAATGCCCTCAGGGACACTAACCACCCATAAAAGGCTATTCTACATATAAGCAAAGGGGACAATAGATATAAGATTACTTGCAACTTCAAAGGGAGCTGAGATTGAATCCAGAAGGGTCACTGATGGCCAAGTCTGACTGAAGCTGTCAAGGGCCCTCTGCGATCCCTCCTAGACTATCCACATGGGAGGAGAGGAATCCTGGAGAACTCTGGACCTATCTGGTAAGCTTACCTCATTCCTTACCATATAGGAGCCATCTTTTCATTTTTACTCTCTCAATTGGAACCTCTGCCTTCTACAATCTCTACAATAATGGGAATCAAAAGTAAGCCCGAGAAGAGACCCTTTACACAGTCTCTTTCTTGTCCTTCAAAAAATCATATGGTTACCCCCTTGTTCTTGGCAATGCCAGAATGCCCTACACCATTGCTAGGCTGACATCTTATTTAGATTTAAACTTTATTTTCAAGAACAAAGTTATGAAGATGTTCAGGAACTGACCTCTCTGAGTTGTGAGACAACAGACATGCTTTTTGTTGTTAGGTGCCATAGAGTTGGTGTCCAACTCATAGCTACCCCACGTACAACAGGCAAAACACTATTGTTAGTGCTTCTCTGGTATTTATTTGGTTTTCAATGGCTGATTGCTTTTTGGGAGTGTGTTTCCAGGTCCTTTCCCCAAGCCTATAGCACCTGGTGTTCCCAGGCAGGCTCCCATCCAAGCACTTACTAGACCTAACCCTGTTCACCTTCAGAGCTCTGACGGGATTGGATGCCACAGTGTTAAGACTGCAAGCATAGACATTCTTAGACTTTGATTATTCAAGAAACATCACTGCATTTCCACCAAAGGTAAGTGATAGTCATTACCAACGTACTTCTCTAACGTCTGAAGGATATCATTCTATGGTTACTCCTAAACCATATATATTCCCCTGTGACCTCCACCCATGTATGGGAAAATAGTTCCCTATTTATCTTTACACAAAACAAGATTTAAAATTACTTATAAAATTGTTGGATTCTTTGGCTCACATGGTCATTGAATAATCACTTGGCGCTTCATTATTAGTTGACTCAGAAAGAAGATGTTTGTGCTTTAGCAAATTATTCATGTTTTGTTTTGTTTTGTTGGTGTTAATTCTTCCAGCCAAACAGAAACTCATGCTGAAAAGTTTTTTCACTAGACATCTTAACATACAACCATCTAGAAACCCATCTCTTTATTGCCCTGGGACTTCCTACTAGGTTAAGTGGATTTGCACTTACAGGTATTTCCATCTATAATTTCCAACAATTATCTGGGGAAAGTATGTTGGCTATACAGAAAATAGCCAAACCCTGGAAAATCTCCAGGAACAACTTAATTCTGTTTGTAGTGGTTCTCTGAAACAATAGGCCCTTAGACCTTTTTAATGCTGGTCAAAGAAGCATCTGTCTTTGTTTAAAGAAAGAATGCTGTTTTATGTAGATTAGTTAGGAAAGGCCCATTAGAATATAATGAATTTAATAGAATAAGCCACAAAGGTCAAAGATATGAACACTCTAGTCTATGGTCAGAAGTCTTGCCTGCTTCCAGTCCTCTATCTGCTGGCAGTGTCTCTATTAATTTTCACTGTCATCCTGATATTTGTACCCATACTTGTTTATGTTGTTCATCCACGTTATGGCTGAGACCAATCTATTCTTATTCTCTAATAATAACAATTATATCCTAATGATCCACCTCTTTCTTCCGTGAATCATCCTCTAGACCTAGAAGCTCCCTGACCCCGCCTCCTTCCCTATCCTTCCCTGCCTAACTCCATTCTCTACCATAACATCTGATAAAGACTAAGCTAGCAAGGAATTTGGGACATCCAGGCAGGCTCTATACCTTTTTCATCAGAATGTAGTTGCCAAAAAAGGTATCTCTCTCCTTCCTCCTTATAAGAACATAAAGTTCCTACTCCTTGAGGAGAGAATAAGCAAGGGTTACTAGGCAGGGAGTCAGAGATCAGGAAATTGGCCACACCCCATTACTTAAACTATCTCCTCCTTATTATTCTCTTAGTGAGATCAATTGCATATTTCTCTTGTCCAGGAAAGAAGAGAAAGTATTCTGCTCTCTTGGGTACTCTCCTGGATCTTCAAAGTTATTACCAGCCGCAAAATCCCAGAGCAGACACAGTGCTCTAAAACCCCAACTAGATGACCACTTTGCTTACCTTCCACCAAGGACATTTGATTATCCTGGGCAAATTCTTTAAACTGAGCACAGATTGGCCTCAGAGCATGTCTGTGTAGTGTGTATGACCACCTTACTACTGGCAACAGAAGTACGTAACTTCTAATTCACTGTGCATACACAAGTAATTTGATTATGACCCATAAATATACACCCATAAGTATACAACAGGTAACACAATAAAGGAACCCTTGGTCCATCTTCAATATAGTATTTACTCACAAGTTTGCCAGTGCTACTAACCCTGAGTTTTCACTGTAGAACTTTGAGACTGCCTCTATCTATCCCCAATATGGATGGATGGTCAGAGCCGACTCTGTTTCATTTCTTACAGAAGCTCTGCTACATGGGTGCTTATGGGAAGCAGCTATTAGACAATCTGAAGGAGAAGCCAATGATGCTGTCTGGGAAAGGGCTCCTCCAGGAGGCACAAGGGAAAGGCATCGGAGGCTCCAGAGGCCCCAGGTGGAGGGTATTGAGAAAAATAGTGGGGAGGAAAGAGATATGCCCAAGTGGCTCACTGTCTGGTACCTGTGCCTCTCGGAGCCTCTGGGATAACTGAGCACTTGTGGGCTGTCCAGGCTGAGGAAGCCAGAGTCATGAGGGTTAGTGAGAAAGTATTAGAGGTGTGATACCCTCAGAGTCGTCCTTATGAAAGCTGCCTGCCCTCAGCAAGAGATGGGCCACCATGCACTGGGCTGGCCCACAGTCACACTTTGTAAACACACTCTCTTCTCACATTGAGAATGACCTTTGTGTCCCAGAAGTCAGGTGAAAGCAGAAAAACTTAAAGCTGTTAAAGCAGTCCCTGTGAAACCACAGTGTGAAAGGCAGCATATTTAGTTGAAACCACAATAGTCTGGGAGTTGGCAGCCCTGCCTTTGGGACTTGAAACCTTAGCCAGCTTTGGCATAACCTTGGACAAGTAATAGAATCTCTCTTGGCTTTTGTTTCTTCAACCTGTTGGATTTGAGGAAATGTGTTTTAGCAAAATAAATTAAATAACAATTTAAAAAAATGAAAAGGAAAGGTCTGGGTAATTAAGTAGTATACTGAAAATTGAGTGTTGACCTACAGCATGATGTAATTGTGGAAAGGAAGGCAATGATACACCGCTTAAGGAGGAAGATGTCTGTTTTGTTTTGTTCTGAGCTGGCCAGGTGGTCTGCAATGCAAAGAAGGATAATGAATTATAATTTTACAGCGATATTCGGGGAAGGGGAACTGGGAAATAAAAACCCAGAATTATGGACATATGCAATCAAGAGCAAAGGAGATGGGAAGATATTAGATTTATTCTTTTGTAACACTGGTTAAAACATAGGAACAACTTAATAAATGGTTGTTTTTAACCAGATGTTGTCATAGAAACTTTGTACTCTTTCATTTAATTCTTACAACTCTAAGAGAAGCTGTGTGTGAGTGCCTATGCATATGATTGTGTAGTTATACATGGAGTGATACTGAGGTTTAATAAATTACATAACCATTTTAAAATCACATGGTTAAAGAGTGAAGATGTGGTGTTTTAAATCTATGTCTGTCTAACAAAAACCCTGTCGTCTAATTCATAACTGCCACAGTTAAGTTGATAGTCTTCAAGTTCTTACATAGTATTTGAAGGTGTTCTGTTTGTATCAGCAGAACTAGGATTTTTATGTGAAAATCATGAAGATGCAGAATTCACCTGCTATAAGTATGAATGTTTTTTTTCGGTTAGGGATATTGAACTCAAGGCTTCATGCATGGTAGGTAAGTTTTCTGGCACTGAGTTCTACCCTCATCTGTGATTATGAACATTTTCAAATGAAGATATAATTGGATGGACTGTCTCACTGGATTTTGAGTCCCTTGGATTGATTGGAGGCTTGGAGACAGAAGAAAGGAAAATAATTGCCTGGGAGATATTTATGGTCATTCATGTGTGATACAGGGTAGGCCAGAGCTAGATGATATCCAAGGTCATTTCCAGCCTTAAGTATTATGGTTATTTTATTGCCAAGTGTTAGTTTGTTTAAACGGTCTTGCTCCTATGACTCTGCAAATGCATGAATCATGTCTGCTGATAAGTAAGGATGGTTTAGATATAGTTCATTTTCTCAGACAAACAAGATGAAGTAAAATAAATAAAATAAATCTTATCATTTGTCCATCCCTTATATTATTCCAGGCATTTAATACTTTACATATTTCAATTTCATAACAACTTCTTGGGAAGCCTATTTTATAATGATTTTACGAAGGCAGGATCAGACTATCCAGGGGTTCGGTCATTTCTTCAAGTTCAGGAAGTGAGAAACCTGCAGAAGTGGGGTTTGAATCCAGGCCTCCGTACTTCTAATTTCTTGTTCCTTACTACCTCTTCCCTCTATAAGGTCAAACTTCCTCATTATTGTTGAGAAATCTGAGGTTTAGGTCTCAAGGCAACTCTATGGACTAACAAACTCTGAGGTACCCTGTGCTCTTACTGCATTTTTAAAAAGCCTCATTTTCTACTCAAATCTGAAGCAGTTAATACTTTATTTGTTTTATAAATACAAAACTGATAATAGACTGGGTATGTTTTACTTGGTCACTCATAGGATACCTAGCAGTACAAGGATAACTTACCAAACTTGGGTATCTTCACAGTGACCTACACTGGCCTTCCACTTTAAACGGACCAAGTTCACAGTTATAAGGCTAAATGGTCTGCTTTGAGTCCTCAAAAGTTAGAAAATCTGAACCACAAGTCCACTTTTTTTTTAAACTCAAGTCAATTCTATTTTTTCCCATATGCACAATGCTCATTATGGAAAGCCAGTAAGCTTTTGTGCCTCTGTGTATTATGGCTAGCACTTCAAATCTCAGTTTCTCATCCAATCATACCCTCTATACAAATGTAATAAGTGTTTGCTATGTGTGTTGCTCAAGTAGCTATTTATAAAGCCGTTTTGGATAAATTTATCTAAGAGAAGTGAGAGCTTGTGCCTGGATACTGCCTAAGGAAAACAAGGCTTAAGTCCAGAGAAGATTCCTTCCCAACAACAGGGAAATAAATTGGTTGCAAAAGATGACTTTCTTCTACTGAGTTCAGAATCTGCTGCAAAAGAAAATCAGGAAACTGAGTTTAATTCTGAAGCCATTTGGAAGGCGAGCAATCTTTCTTCTCTGGACATTTTTTTTACATCAACTAAAGAATTGTTAGACACATCAGGAAGACTTGATAAGCCTTCCAAACTCAATTTGTTTTAGTTTTCTGTGCGTTTTGAGAGTAAGGAGTTTCTTAGATACCAGAATAGAATGCAAAAAAGCTCAGTAGTCACTTAGCTCTCATTAAAGGAAGGCCAGTTTGATTCTCATAGACCGTGGACTGAAGCCACTGTTGTCCCTATTCCAATGCTGTAAGGAAAACCGAGGGGGCAGGAAACCTAGATGAGTTTCATCTTTCTAGCTCAGTGCTTCCCAAAAGGTGAATTTGCAGCCTTGATGTTATCCAGATGTTTTCTTGCAATACTTATGATGAATGAAAGTGTTCTCAAAATGAAAAAGGGTTCTTAAAAACCTGCCTCTTGTTTCAGATCTCATATTGTGGGGAAGTGTTCTTTACAGGGTCAATTTAGTGCCATATTATATTCAAGTTTTGTTTTTTTGTTAGTGTTTTGCTGTTGAAAATGGCTTTCAAGTGTAATACTGAAAGACTGGCCAGTGTTCCAAACATCAGAATGCTATGTACTTAACAGAGAAAAAAATATGTGTTACATATCTTTGTGGAAGTGCCAAATACAATGCTGTTGACTATGAGTTCAAAGTTCATGGATCAACAGTGTATATTAAATGTGTTTTTGAACAGAAACATACATAAACCAAAGTTATATATTCACTAGTTGATGACAGCATGTCACCAGAGGCTTGTAGGAACCTAACCTTATCTTTTCTCTAGGTGTAATCAGTAAATGTTCACTAATTCTATGTTTGAGGAGACTTCTAGAATATAACTATCACAAATGAGAATCAACCATACTTCTATTGCAGGCAAAGTGATTTCAACCTTCTGTTTTTGATGGTTTTAAAGTATCCTTAATACAATATTTAAGTAAAACAGAGTTATAAGTAAAACAGAGTTAATTTAAATAAAAATGCTAATTTAAAAATGTTTACTCTTATAGTCCAAATTTAAAAGCAACAAAGGAAAGCATGAAATATACAGACCACTTTTCTAGCAGAAGTTTTTTGTGCAACATTGCTGAAATATCAAATCAATCATTGCATCTTATTGTTTTTATCTCCAAAGAGACTATACCTTCTCACCTAGTGAGCCGCTTCTGAGGAAACAAATGGAAGAACACTTTGAGGCTTATAAAGAACCTTACCAATATGAATGAGAAATCACCACCATCATTGTTATTGCCTCTTGCTGACAAATTGTGGGAATTACCAGTTATTCTGATCTCCTCTGCTACTGCAGTTCCATCTGTCAGAGAGAAAAAAAAAGTCCATTTGATATGCACCTCCCACCCCCATTACCCACTAATAATGAAAAAATAATGACCTTTTTTCCTCATGTTGGTGAATATTTTCCCTGTCAACTCTGATATGCTCATAATGTGTGCAGACAGATTATTTATGACCAGAGAAATTAAATATTATTTCATTTCTCCTAATACAATCTGTGGTGTCTCCCAGCTCTCAATTCCTTCCCATTAAGGTTATTGTCTTTTCTGCTCCAATTGGCCGGGTGCTGTTGGGTTGTAACAGCACTGGCAGAATGCTCAGCGCATAATGGAGGTGGAAGAAATGGTGTCATTTGCAAGGCTGCCTTCCCCGTCTCATCTAAATGAAGACATTTGGTCCCTCCGAGTCAAAACCCATTTTGATGAGCCTAGATGCATTTGAACTAATGGAAAAGGACAGTCACAGTTATAATGGGTTTCCTGAACTGGGTTTTCTTGCTCAGACTTACAGAATCTCGGAACTGGGAGGGTGACTTAAGGCCGTCTGTTTCCATCAGAGATTCAAACCCACAAAAAATTGTGTTCAAATTCTGGGAGCAGTATATTAAAATTTAGAGTTTTGATTTGGGTTTAAATGCTACATACAGATAGCAGGGCATTTTTATTAGTATTTTATTTATACATGTTGATAGGATAGAGAGTAATAAGTTGGTGTTGCTTACATCTTCCTTTCCTTAAACATTGTAGGGATCAAAATAAATGAGGAAAAAAGTAAGAATTTTAATTAGCATGTAATGACAGTTCTTTACTACCATGAGTTCTACCATGGCTTTTTGCTGTTGTTTTGCTTTTTGTGTTTTCAAAGAGTTGCATCCTGTATTTTATGTTTTCTCTCTCACTCCTTAACACTCAATGTTGTTCCTCTTCTCCTTCTCCTCTTCCCCACCACCCACTCCCTCCACCTAGTCCCTTCCCATCTCATATTAGGTTCACTTAAATTTCCAATCTTAGATATATATATATATATATATATAATTTCCTTTTAGGTAGCTTTAGGTTCCACATATGAGAGAGAACATGTAGTATTTCTCTTTTTGAATCTGGGTTGTCTTATTTAAATGATATTTTTCCAGTTCCAACCATTTTGCTGCAAGTGACATAATTGCTTTCTTCTTTAATGCTGAGTAGTATTCAGTTGAGTATATATACAATTTTTAAATCCAGTCTTCTGCTGATGGGCATCTGGGTTGATTCCATCTCCTTGCAATTTTGCAGAGTGCTGCATTAAATATGGAAGTGCAAGTGTATGATGACTTATCTTCCTTTGGTTATATTCCTAGAAGTGGTATGGCTGGATCATATGATAATTCTATTTTTATTTTTCTTAGGTACCTCTATGTAATTCATGATCACACCAGTAGTGTAATAGGGTACTTTTTCCTCCACATCCTTGCCAGCATTTGTTTTTATTTTATTTATTTGTTTGTTTGTTTGTTTGTCTATCTTGGCCACTCTTACTGGAGTGAGATGGAATCTCAGTGTAGTTTGATCCACATTTCTCTAATGGCTAGGGATGGGCCTGGCATTCAGCTCAGTTGGTAGAATGCTGCTCTGCAGTCTCTGAGTCTCTGGGGTCCTGAATTTGCTTCCCAGCACCACAAAAATGGGAGAAGGATGTAGGCAATCCGCTCCTGAGACAATGCCGAAACAATCAGCCATTAAAAATCCTATGAGGGTTCCTATTAATTGGATATGACCTAACAACAACAATGGCTAGGTATACTGGGCATTTTTTCACGTGTTCATTGGCCATTTGTATTTCTCTTCTGAGAACTGTTCAGTACCATTGCGTATTTTTATTGGATTGTTACTTTGATGTTTAATTTCTTGA
This sequence comes from Pedetes capensis, assembly GCA_007922755.1. Taxonomy (NCBI): domain Eukaryota; kingdom Metazoa; phylum Chordata; class Mammalia; order Rodentia; family Pedetidae; genus Pedetes; species Pedetes capensis. The sequence goes on from VMDO01008691.1 coordinate 15,397, forward strand.
GTTCTTTGTAGATTCTAGAAATTAATCTTCTGTCAGATGTATAGAATGCAAAGATTTTTTCTCATTTGCTATTTCTTCCTTTATTCCTTTGCTATACAAAGCATTTTATTTTTATATAATCCTATTTGTCTAGTCTTGATGTAGTTTCCAGGAAATGGGAATCTTGTTAAGGAAGTACTTGCCTATGCCTATGCATTTGAGTGTGTTCCCTATCTTTTCTTCTAGTACTTTTAAGGTTTCAGGTTTCATGTTGAGGTCTTTGATCCACTTTGAGCTAATTCTCATACTGAGTGTAACATACATTCAATCTTTTTCATATAAATATTCCATTTTCCCAGCACCACCTGTTGAAAAGGCTATCTTTTATCCAATATATGCCTTTGGTCCCTCTATTAAAGCTCAGGTGGCTGTAAGTGTGTCGGTGTACATATGGGTCTTCTATTCAGTTATATTTATTTTCATGCTTGTTTTTGTGCTAGTACCAAGCTGGTTTTGCCACTATGGCCCTGTAGTATACTTTAAAGTCAGAAATAGTGAAGGTTTGGATAGCCAGGCTTTAGACTGAATCCGAATCCTGACCACATTCTGGTACAACATTTTAAAAATTGTTTTCTGAAACTGAATGTGAACCCGAACTCATTGAAAAATTGGGTTTGTGTTCAGTTTTAATGTGTTTTTTTTGTTGTTGTTTGTTTTGTTTTGTAACATTAGCTATATTGTTACACATAAAAATTTAAAATAAAATACTGAAAATGTTTTGTCTATCTACATGTAAATTTACAAATTTACATATAAATTAAAAATTTAAACACAAACCTGAACAGAGCCAGTATCCTATATATTTTAACTTGTTGAATCTTAAACCTGAACTCAATTTTTCATGGATATGAAGCCCTGGTTTCAAGCCTTTCATTTTACATATGGGAAAACCGAGGCCTAGAAGAGGACCTTCAGTTAATAAGACCTCTAGTAATAGAACACTTTTTAACTCTGCCTTGCTATGTTTCATGACTTCATACATTCACTAATCCTTCTAGCTTTTGACTTAGTTCCTTCTCAGGGGCCCGTGTCTTTTTCTAAGTAATCAGAGATATGGAAATATTTTATAAAGTCTAGGGACACAAATCTTTCCCAAACATGTAACATGCCTTCATGTCTCTGTCCTGGCTTCTAGGTGGCTTAGCCTATATTGCTCTTCAATGACTGGGCTAGGATTTTTTCTGAGCCAACATAGTAACTCAATTTCACTTCCCCTCCAGTCCTTCCTTCTTCCTTTCCTTTACTTAGGCATTGATTCCTAATATTAAACCCTCACATATCCAACAAAATCTTGGTATTTTCTTCAGGAGAACTCCACCTGGGCCACAAGAAAGGCAAAAAGTAAGATGAGTTTACTCCTCCCTATTTCTCATATTTATTCCATATCTCCTATTTGCCAAGACTTAGAAAGATTCAGTGTGTAAAACAGAATCCTTGCCAACTTAGAGTTCCCAGCTTAGTAGAAGAGATAGGTAATTAAAAACAATTACCTTAAACTAACAGTCAATTCAGACCACTGTAACCTCCCAAGTAGACTATGGCCCTTGTTTATGTCTCATTTTCGATCTTGCTCCCACTTACTCACCTAAATGGAAACCTGAGCCTGATCATGTCACTGTTTGACTTAAAATCTCTCAGGGAAGCACTGTTGAAGTTCACATACAATCTCAATTTCTTAGTTGTTGTTGTTAGGTGCTGTCATGTCAGTATCCGACTCATAGTGACCCTATGTACAACAGGCAAAACACTATCATCAGTGCTTCTCTGCTGTTAGTAGGGTTTTCAATGGCAGATTGATATTTGGGAGTGGGTTTAAAGGTTCTTTCTCCAAAGCCTATAGCACCTGGTGTTCCCTGGTGGTCTCCCATCAAGTACTAACTAGGTCTGTCCTGGTTAGCTTCCAAGATCTGATGGGATCCCATGCCACAGGGCTACGGCTGAAGGCCCAATTTCTTATTTAGCCTCTACCTATTTACTCAATAGAATTTCTTTCTAATTGGTTTTGTCTTACTAACACTGACCTACTTTCCATTTCTCAAACCCATGTGCTCTTTCTAGTCTAAATCTCCATATTATCACTTATCCATCCTCTCGCTATTGTCTTTGTGTAGCTGAAACATTCTCATCATCGATGTTTGTTATTTCCTCAAGTCTGCTACAATAATGTTTCATAGGCAATACTGAAAATTTTAAAGCGTACTGTTCACATTGTTAGTCATCTGTGATTTGTGTATTTTAATAATTACATGGCAAATATCAATAAGAAACCTTAAGCAAAGAAAGACTTATTCTAATTTTAACAAAAATCCCAAGCAGGTATAATGAGGGAGTAAGAGGCTTGCTCCTAAGCCACCTTTGACCACTGGATCCAGATTATTCACCTTCATAGGATATGTTGTAGTTGTTGTTAGGTGCTGTCAAGTTGGTATCCGATTCATAGCGACCCTCATAGGGTTTTCAATGGCTGACTGTTTCGGGATTGCCTTGGGTGTGGATTGCCAGGTCCTTCTCCCATTTTTGCGGTGCTGTGAATTGAACTCAGAACCTGAGAGACTGTAGCACAGCACTCTACCAACTGAGCTAAATCCCAGCCCTCACAGGATATAGTATCATTTAAATTATGTATTCATTTGCTTTCATTTTGCTTGTTTTTGCTTGTTTTTTGCTTGCTTTTTTGTTTGTTTTATAAGTTCAATGTGGTTAGGAATAGATAACTATTTCTTCATGTAGTATATCGTGTGCCTTGCACAGAGTCTGATATATAAAAATGTTCAATATATGTTACTGAGTAAATCAGAAAAGGTGAATGGGTAATATTTGAGTTGGTCTGTGAAATAAGTGTACAATTTTAGTACTGGTTTTTTTAGGGGAGGAAATGCAATTTATTAGCTAAGAAATGAGACCAAAAAACACTTATCTTAAAGGAATATGCTCACAGGTGTAAAGTGGTAGCATATGTCTTAAATAACAACAGGTAGAAATATCTCTCTTAGCATCATTCTCTTCTCTGCTTAATTCACGACAGAAGCATCACTGTCATACATTAATTAGAAAGTACACTATTGTAAAATATAGTAAACAAACAAACATCAAAGTTCATAATTAGCTTGTAAGGTTTGGGGAATTCTTACGAGGGACTTGGATTTTGTAACTTTTCAAGCTCCTTCCAGCCTTGCCACTTACCTTGAGACAGTGAAAAAAAATTCACAAAAAATCAAGCACATCCCACAGCGCAGGAAGATAGTGATTGAAAACAGAAACCCATGTTTCTTTTTCTTATAGAATTGTGCTCTCCTCATCATTGCCATGATTTCCTGAACAAATGTCCCTGGGAGGCTAAGGAAGTTGGACAGTGTTATATCACTAATATGGTGACTCTCTTTAAACTGCACATAGCAAAACAAGAATACTCAATGGCAAGCTTTCAAGAATCCCTCTTTCTATCTCCAGAAGTAGGAAGCCAATGGTACCTCTTTTCAAAAGCATTTTTAGGCTAGGTGTGGTACTATATGCCTGTAATTCTAGTGATTCAGGAAGAAGCTAAGGCAGGAAGATCGCAATTTCAAGGCATGAGCAGCCTGTTTAACTTAGGGAGACTCTCTCAAAATAAAGTGTAAAAATGGACTGGGGTGCAAGTCAGTGGTGAAGGGCTTGCAAAGCATGCAGGAGAACCTGAGCCCAGTTCCTCAGTATATATATATATATATATATATATATATATATATATATATATGTGAACATTTTGAAATATCCTGTCTGTCTGTCTTTCTCTCTTTTCTTTTCTTTTTTCTTTTCTTTGTTTTTTTTTTGCAGTACTGAGAGGTACTACCCAGGGCTTCATGCATACTAAGCAATCACTCCACTGCTGAGCCACCCCAGCCCCATTTTTATTTTGAGTCAGGGTTTCAGTTAACTTTCACAGGCTACCTCTGGCCTCAAACTTGTGATGCTCCTGCATCAGCCTCCAAGTTTCTGGGAATCCAAGCCTGTATCATAGTGCCCAGCTTCACTTGCTGTTATCTTTCACATAACCAATCACTCTTCTAATTTTTCTTTCTCTCTCTCTCTTTCTCTTTCTCTTTCTCTCTCTTTCTTTCTCTTCTTTTCTCTTTCTTTTTTATATTAGTGGGTGTTTTGTTGTTATTTTTTCCTTATTAAATATATTCTGTTAATACATTCTTAATACATTGTACTTAAAAAAACTGAAACTAAAACTTTTGTTTTCCACAAAAAAATTAGAATGCAATTGACAAAGATTTGTGCTGTTAAATAATTCAGAGATTAGAGAAAATGTGGATGAAAGAATAAGAAACCAAAAATTTAAGTTATTAAATCACCTCCATCTTTCCTCAGATTATGTTTAGCTATTTACTTTCTTATGATCAACTAAGTCTCATGCCAAATAATTAAAACAGGAACTTTGCCTGTTGACTAAAGCAAAATTTTGTAACAGGCTTAAATACATCTTTGTTCATAGGTAGTTTTCTATCTTTGCTTGCCTGGCAATTCTTTGGTATCTTAATAAGAAATCATTCTACCTAGAAGGACATTACCCATAGCAACACTGGTTCTGCTAGGTCATAAGTGCTAATTAGAATGCTATTCTAGTTGTAGCTCAAATTATCCTTTTCTCTTCCATAGGCCACACAAAGTGAGCCTAATTTACGTAGCAAATGACTCAGAGAAGCTTATGTGAAAGCAGTCTATTTTTGACTTCAAAATCCTGAGAGGTCCATGAAGCATTACGTTTCTTTCTATAAATTTAAGCACAAACAACCCTAACAAGACCTTTTATTCTGTAGGAGATATCCCCCCAGAACTCCAGAGACTACCCTGAGAACCCTGTAGAATCTATCTAGCACTGATCAACATGCATGTTTCTTAACATGGCAAAATGTTACCTGCTACTGCCTACTCTGCAGGTCATATCAACCTAATGCCATCAATGTGATAACATTAACAAAGGAAATTCTGCTGGGCATAAGGGTGCACACCTTTAATCCTAGAGACTCAAGAAGGAGAAACTGGAGGATTTCAAGTCTTAAGCCAGAGGCACTCTGCATAATTTAGCAAGACCCTGTCTTAAGATAAAAAAATTTAAAAAAAAGAAGTTTGGGTGGAGTATGTAAATCAGTGGAAGAGGAATTGCAAAGTATGAATGAGGCCCTGGATTCAGCCCCCTAGTACCATGCTAAATAAATAAATGAATAAAAACAGGAATTCTAACTCTAGCTACTATCTATTGAATGATTACTATATTCTAGGCTCTGTTCTTATAAGTTTGTACATGTTAAAATTTTGAACCTTACAATTACTCTATGAGGTTGAAAATATAATTATCCTCACTGGAAAGATGAAATAATTGAGGCAAGTAGATGCTGAGCTAGGTCCAGGACATTAAGCTGCTTGTTCAAGTTCATGCTACTATCACATGTTAGAGTTGAGATATGAAGCCATGCAACCTGCCTCCAGAACTCATACCCCTAATAAGGAGTATATCCTATGCCCTTATGATGTCTTCTTTCCCAAGTTATGAAAGCAAGTAAGAACAGAGTCCATTGCAGGTATATTTAGGTGTATGAGTATGTGTTAAAACAAGTTATTTTAATGCATATGTTTTCACTTTGGAGAAATGTAAAGAGGTTAATGTAAATGTGAAAATATTAATGTTAATGTAAAGATGTTAGTTGTACTGAAGTTTCTACTTGACATCCCATAACTTTAGACACTTGGCTAATGTCTAGTCTTGTGGCTTCAGAAAAAAAATTTTTTTGTTTATATGTATTCTAGCATTTATTTTTTTTTCTTTATTAAGTCATAGAAAGTAGCTGGATTTCAGCCCACATTTTCAGCTAATATCTGAAGGACTTGTCATCTTTGATTTTTCGATTTATAATTTTGAAGTGCCATTAGGAGACACTCACCTTACTGTTGCTTTCCTTCTTATTATTTTATGGCTGTGACAATGCAGCTCCCAATATTTTGACTTTAAATGGTACTTTAGGCACACACAGGTGATACTTCCATTAGCTCTTCAACTGTTGCATGTTATTGGGCAGCCAAATTCCTTTTTCTGAATTCCAAAAGAATTACTGCCTTCAGTCCCAACTAAGTCATGAAATCTATCACAAATTCCTCCTTTCTTCTTAGAACCCTTGCTTATAGCCCATTCCCTGGAAGCAATCTCTGCATCAGTCATGGCTTTTGGTTTCAAGCAACAGAAAGAGAATGGACACTCCTGTGAAAAAAATATTGTTAGAGGATGTTGAGAAGCTTACACAATTAACAATAGATTAATCAACCAAATTTTGGAAATATGAAGGGACCAAAAGAAGTTAGGCAGACATGCGTCCATGGGCTGTACATACCAAAAGCTCACATTTTCAACCAGTGGAGGGATTCTGGATGTTGTCATTTTCTGAACAACTCTCACCACCATAGCAATCATGATGCCACTGCCAGCATGGATATCCCTGCACACTTGCAGCTCTGCGTCAGTTCTTCCAGAACCAAAGTCGTGAGGGGGGTTATCTGATTATCTTCCTCTAGGCAAATGGTCTGTTCCTATCCATTAGCTGGCAACAAAACTTTTCTAATAGATGAGTGTCTCTCTGTTCTTTTTCTCAAAATGAAAACAAGGTTTGAATATGGGAGTGTTAATAAATGACAAATGTCAGTGACAGAAATTAAGTAATATCTAAGTTTAGAACTTGTCCATGTGTTTTAATAGAGCGTTCCATCACAGTAGAAAATGAAAGTTGAATAATGGAAAGGACTCCTACAAAAGATGAAGTGGATGAAGATAATAAGGCAACCATCCCATAAAAAGTCACATAATAATCTCTCACAATTCATCACAAATCATGGTTGTATCCAAAACAGAACTTTCATCCATTGATTTAAAAAAATGCTTACTAAGAAATTGTTATCCAAATAGTGCTTTCTTAGGCACTGTAGATTCAGTCCCTAAGTTCATCATTGCCCATGATGACTCAACAGAATGTGTGTAAAATATTAACATGGTATATGTCTTTTCTCTATTATTAGGCTGAAAGAAAATTTGTATATTTTTCAGTTGCATACTTATGCCATCCAGTTTCCAACTGGAAAATTTTGAGCAGGAAAAATAAGAAAAAATATGTTAAGAAAGGGGTAAAAAGTAGAGAGTCGGGTCATCTATGGTTAGACCACTGTAGGTCCTTCAATATATTAGGGAATCTCAGCTTTAACATCCTGTCATGTTAAGTGGAGTACTATTCCAATTAGCTTGTCTTGTGTTTTTTCCAAACCAAGATGGATCTGTCTACCCAAGCTGGACATCATTTTGGATCTCCATAATAAACAATGAAACATACCTCTCAGGGCACTAAGTGAAAGCTATTGACTGACAAATATTTGTCTATTACACTAAAGTCTCCATTATAAGCTTCCTGTAAACCTCTTGATATCAGAGAATCTTCAGCCTTCTGTTCATGGAGCTTCAGCTCTCTGCTAAAATCTCACTTTTAATTTAAAACTCAAGTCCTGCAGTCATTGCCACCATCCATTCACACATTTTTTTTTTAAGTTTGAAGTGGTCGGTCACGAAGTGTTATGTTGTACTTGGTACACTAACTATAAGTTAAGAAGTTTTCTTTCATAGTTTATTTTTATTTTATTTTAAAATTATATGTACATATATGTATATAGATATGTATACACACACAGACACACACACACACACACACACAGACACACACACACACATATTATATATATATATATATGTTACTATAAGCTGCTTTGGTATACTAGATATATATATATATATATATATATATATATATATATATAGTATATAGTATATATATTATATATATAGTATATATATAGTATATATATAGTATATATATATAGTATATATATATAGTATATAGTATATATAGTATATAGTATATATATAGTATATATATATAGTATATATATATATATATACATATATATATACTATATATATATATATATATATATATATATATTTGCAGTACTTAGAAGTTAAACTCAGGCCCTTGCACATACTTTGCAAGGGCTCTACCACTGGACTGCACCTCGAGCCCATTTTTTTAAAGTATTAATTTTTAAATTTTGAGTCAAGGTCTCACTGTGCCATCACACTCAGCATTCTATTTTATTATCTCCTACAGCCAATAAGGGCTGGGATTTAGCTCAGTTGGTAGAGCACTGCGTTGCAGTCTCTGAGGTCCCGAGTTCAATTCCCAGCACTGCAAAAATGGGAGAAGGACCTGGCAATCCACTCCCAAGTCAATCCCGAAATGGTCAGCCATTGAAAACCCTATGAGGGTCGCTATGAGTCGGCTACTGACTCGACAGCACCTAACAACGACTAACACAGCCAATAAACAGTGCCTTCTGACAAGGAGTAATTTTAATTCTCTTTGCCATAAAAGAACACAAATCCCTCAATTCTTACATTCCCATGGATGAGAGAAAAAATATCTTTTTTGAAGGAACAAGATACAGAAATATTTCTGAGTACTCTTGACTCCATTTCTCTCATTATCAAGAGAGAAGGAAATGCTGTATTTGGTAGGATGAAACAAGGAATTCAGCATGATCATCTCAAGATCTCCATGGAGCTCTCTTTGAGGGTGCCAGGACAAACTCTTCTTCATTCATTTACATCCTAAACTTATTGGAAATTGAGTGATAGATTAGACTCTCAGCCTCTAAGGGGCTGGTGCACATTTTAGTAGATGAGCTCTCAGAAAAAACAGCTATGGTTGTAGATGAAATTACTTATTCTAATAGCACTTTATCTCTTATGGCACTGATACTTTCATGTTTGTCTGACAATGGCCACACTCAGGGAAATCAGATCTGGGCGTCATTTTGGGATCCTGGAAAACTAACCTATTCCATTAATAGTAGTTTCATTGAGCAAGTACCTCTATGTTCTCTGATAGTCACATTACCAGTAAGTAACCATAATGTCCAGAAAGATAGTTTTCTCACTTAAACATGGGGAATATTACGTGTTCCATTTTTTTTCCTTTTTTTAAAACTATAGACTTTATATTTTTAGAACAGAACACATATCTCTTTCTGTCTTCTTATTTGGACACTTTGTTCATCTCATCTTAACTTTTTCCCCAAAGATAGGAAACTAGATCTGATTGTATCTCCAAACATCAGACACTAATTTTAGAAACATTACAAGGAGGCATTTAATAAAAATTCCCCAAGAAACATATGTTTGGAGATTTGGAGGAATACATTAGATAGAAAAATTGCAGATTGTGTGGATAGGAGCAATTTTCTATGATCTGGATTCTCCAATCAAAAGATCCTTGAAATACAACTTCTCCTTGTAGTCATTACACTGTTGTATAGAACATACTTACCTTCCAGATAATAACTTGTACACAACAGGGTATCATTTTGCTTTGGTGTATTGTCGATGTTACTATAAGCTGCTTTGGTATACTAGTAGGAATTGCACTGCATATGCTATGTTTGAATAGGGAGAAAGAAATTGGTTTTTATTGACATTACTGATGATGATTGATAGATTATCTGGACATGAGCAGACTATTCCTACAATCCAATGTTATTCTTGAGAGCCCAACCAAATAAAATTAACTCATTCTTTTATTTGTTTGTTCATTCATTCATTATTCATCCAATCTGAAAACACTGGTTGGTAGTTAACTTGTTTTCATTCATTTTTCTAAATATTGGAGACAAACCAACAACAGAAAGGAAAATAATCTTAAACACTAGTGGGAGACATTAGCAGTAAAAGTAAATAAGTGGCTGGGTACAGGGGTACACACCTGTAATACCAGCCTCTTAGGAGGCAGAGGCTGGAAGATTGCAATTTCCAGGCTACAAGCAGTGTTTGTAACTTAGTGAGACTCTGTTTGAAAAGCAAAAGCAAAAAATGGGCCCGAAAGCTGGGTGCGGTGGCGCACGCCTGTATGCCTGTAATCCCAGAGGCTCTGGAGGCGGAGGAGGGAGGGAGGATCACAAGTTCGAGACCAGAGGCAGTCTGCGTAATTTAGGAAGACCCTGTCTCAAAAAGAAAAAATGTGTGTGTGTGTGTGTGTGTGTGTGTGTGTGTGTGTGTGTGTTTATGGGCTGGGGGCACAGTTCAGTTGTCCAGCACTTGCAGAGCATGGAAGTGCAAGGCCCTGGGTTCAACCCCCAGTACCGAAAAAAAAAAAAAAAAAAAAAAAAAAAAAAAACGGGCCCTAGGTGAAGCCACTGGTAGAGTGCTTGCAAAAGCATGTGTGAGACCTGGGATTTAACCTCCAAGTACCACACACACACACATACACACACAAAGGGAAATGGAAATGATATACTAGTTTAATAAGGTCTCCCGAATGAAATAAAAGAAAAACATTATAAGGGCAGAAAAGCAGATTTAAGAATTTTTATTGATAATTTTCTTTTTTGATTGATATAATTGCATGTATTTGTGAAGCACTGTGATTTTTTGATTCATGTATATGTTGTGTAATGATCAACTCATGACAGACTCATCACATTAAACTTGACATTTCTTTATAATAAGAACATTCAAAACCCTTTCTTTTATCTTGAAATATACAATGCATTGTTTTTAATTATGTTACTATTCTGTGTCCATAGAACACCCAAACACATTGTTCCTATTAAACTGTACTATTAGACCCATTGACCAATCTCTCCATTAAGTTTTAAATAAAGTAATCACCAAAGGACACATTGAGAAGAAGAAAGTATCTGGACAAAGAATTAGGAAGTAAAAAAAGAACCATCAGTATATTCAAGAAAGAGCATTCCAATAGAGGAAACAAGAAGGTTAAAGGCTTTTATTCAGGAGCATGTTTCAAGTCTGAATAGTTAGAGGTTTCTGTGATTGGAATTCAGTTTAAAGAAGATTAGTAGGAAATAAAGTCAGAGAGATAATCAGAGGCCAAAGTGCATGGGACTTTAGGACCATAGTCTTTGTTAGTACAAAGACTGAATAGAGCACCACTATAGAATACTGAATTTTAATTCTGATTGATGGGAAAGGGTAGACTGAAACGAATGGCTGTGTTAAGGACAGGCTACAGTGACCAAATAAGGTAACAATGCAATGATGCAAACATGGTGGCTTTGGCAGGTTAGTACCAGTCAATGTGATGAAACATGACCTGAATATATCCTGAGGATTAAGAAAAAAGAGTTTACTGAAAACAGTGAAATAAGGGCAAGTTTGTACTTTTGGGATTAGAGTTTTATTTTAGATATATTAGGGATACCAAATATAGAGGTGACAATAGAAAGCTTGATTTCAGGAGAAAGGACACAGCTATTGATACACCTTTGAAAATATTTAGCATACAAGTTAATGTTGAATGTGATCACTAAGTGAGTGAGTTTAGACAGAGAGGAAAATAAATTCATTGGCATTATTCTGATTAAGAGGCCAGGAAGATATGGGAGAATTCATAAAAATATCAGATAAGAAACAGCTAATGGTAGAAATCTCCACATGTCTGTTAGTGTGTTATGCAGTAGGGGCTTGTGTGTTGCTGTGATGCTGAAAGCTATGCCGCCAGGACTTCAGATACCAGCAGGGCCACCCATGGTGGACAAATTTCAGCTGAGCTTCCAGATCAAGACAGAGTAGGGAGAAGGGTCTGGTATCCCACTCCCAAAACAATTATTGAAAATTCTACAAATACCAGAGAAGCCTTGTCAAATACAATGCCAGAAAATGAGCTTCCCAGGTTGGAGGGCATTAAAAAGTTGACTGGAGAAGAGTTACTTCCTCAAAATAGAGTCAACCTTAATGATGGGAGTGGAGTAGAGCCCCTGAGTTCCCCTTTTGAAGATGTGCAGGACTCAGAATAAAAAGAAACACAGTGACTGCAACAATGGACTCAAACATAAAAAAAGAGCATGTGTATCACATAGTATCAAGCAGTGTTTTGTTCTGTTATACATAGTTTCACTATGAGTCAGACCTGAGTAGATGCCACTAACAACAGAATGATAGGAAAGACAATCAGAAGAGTGTGGTCAACTAGGTGTAGGGTAAATAAGGGAGTGAGGGAAATAGCCTTTGTTACATAATTCTCATAGATCATGTGAAACTTCTCACTGGATTTATCAATGTGGAAGTGGCTGGTGATCTTTAGAAGAGCAGTTTTGTTGAGTTGGGTGGGTACAAGCCTTATTAGAGTGGTCCAAACAGTGATAAATAAATTCGAGACCTTTATCATAGAGTTATTGCTGGCCTCCTTTGAATTATAGTATTATTACTCAGTCATGGTAGTTGTCAATACAATTTACCAACAATTCTATGAAATGCCCTTTCAAGTGCCTTAGGGGTCTATCGCTCCTTTTTTTTTGTTCTTGAAATTAGACATGATTACTGTCTTGTTTTGGCAAATGATTTCTCAGCAGAAGTGACAAGTACCAATTCCAAGAAGAAGAACTAAACTTTGGTGTCTGGTTATCCATCACTTTCTTTCTTCTCTTTTTGTTGACAGCATGACAATATGTTGGAGACTTTACCACTCGTGGTCTGACATGGAAGAGAAATCTACAAAGGCATAACATTAATGGGAAGTGGTTGAAAAACTTTGTTATTTCAAACCACTGAACTTTTCGGATCCTTGGTAATGGCATGTTGGTCATGGAATGACCATGTTACTGCTCTGCTTCTGTTGAAACTACAGGAGTTTTACCTGTCCTGACCAGAGGACACCAGCCTGCTTAGCACTTACCAGCAAGTCACAAGCTCTGTAGAAGATGACAGTCTCTTCTTTCCTCCTCATCATCAGCAAACATAGAATGGTAATAATTATCCCCTAATCTTCACTGAAGATGAAAACGTTCACTTTCTGTGATAAAGACTGCTTTTGTTTCATAGATCTGAGGGAGGGAGCGAGAGAGCCTTTGCCTTTAGTGTAAGAGTCTTATGGAACAGAAGAAGGAAACTTGCTTTCCGTTCACATCTGGAATTACAAAATTAGTTTTATTCAGAAAAGGACTTATTAAAAATAAGTGCTCAGTTATTGGTAGTGATTATTTTTGCTATAATTATTATTTTATTATAGTCATAATTATTATTTTTGTGATAATGACAATGATTATGACATCTTCATGATCATGATGACATTTATTGTCCAAGCAAAATTTTCCTTACCACAACAGGTTAAATTCCTGTTAATGCATGTGCCAGGGTATAAGTTATAGAAAAAACCTGGGTTCACTGAACATTTGTTAGCTGTCTGCTGCATACTGGGCTTGTACTCTGAAAGCTGATGCTGGACCAGCTATGTTCAGGTTCATTCTTCCACTTCAGTTCCTTGGGGCATGAAGTCTTTTGTATAAGAAAGGAAAGCTCTTCATCAACACCATCTGTCTTCTAGGCGAACAGAGTAGATCATATTTTCCTATGTCAGCACACTGATGGTGCATTTCCTGTAGGTTTATAGGCCCCTGATCACCAATCTGCAAGTTGGGAAATTGGATTCAATTGGATTGGGCGATTTTTAAAGGCCCAGAGAGAGAGAGAGACTGAGAGACAGAGACAAAGATTGTGGCATAGTATTGAGAAAAAGAGAAGAAAATAAATACCAATACTCTAAAAAAGTAAGTTCTCATTCAGTATTTCATCATTATTCAAGTCAATGTGTGATCCTTATTATATATTAAATTTAAACAATTGCAGTAATACAGGGGAATTGTAGCTGGCAAAAACCCCGAACAGCATGCCAAATGACTTTGAGTTCATTTTTGCCCTTTTTTTCTTTCCATAAACTTCCCTCAGCCAGACCATTCAATTCAGCAAGCCATTGAGGACTGTGAGATATATATTCATCATTATAATGTTGTATATATAATTCATTCACCACATCAATGAAATAGTGATAAATTCAGGACTTACAAGGATCATTTCACATATTTCATCTCAAGCCTTTTTAAATAATTTTTATTTCTAAATTCCCATTACAACTTCCATCAGCTGATCAGCCACAGCACCATCAAAAAATTGCTCAGCTTGCAAAGTGATTTTGCATAGTGAAACCTAGGTGAGACTTGGTACACAGCCTCTGCCTTGTTAATACATGATCCAAGATTTACTGAGCATTGTCTATGAATTGTGTGTAGACATTTTGCCATATATGTTTCTAAAAGACAAATTGAAAATAAAATATAATGTTTTATTTCCAGTGTTAGGTCTCACTAGATACAAGAAGCTGGCAAAGATATTGTTTATTTATTTTTGTCTGGTTGGCTTTTTATTCAATGAATATTGGATAATATACTTATTGAATAAAAAATATATAGCCCAATTTGTATTGGTATAAGAAAAGACCTAATGCTAGGCAGTTTTATAAAAGAGGTGTATTTAGGTCAAAATTTGGATGCTGAAAGTCCAAGATTGGACAACCTTATCTGTTAGCCTCCAATTTTATCAAATAGCAGGAACAGGAGTGAGAGTGGCAAGCTACATATGGAGAAGAGATAAACCATATGGACTGATCTTGCTTTATAATAACCAGCTTTCATAGTGAACAATCCAAGTTCTCAAGACCTAACCCACTCCCCTTAGTAGTGCATTAATCCCTTCTGAGAGTAATGCCTCATGATCTAATTACCTTACATTAAGCTCCACCTCTGAAAGATTCTATCATATCTCAATGTGGCTTCTTTACTGGGTTCTGAAATGTGATGAAAGGAATTTTCTATTTTGGGCAAAGGAAGTAGCTATTCAAAGTCATAAATTAGTGAAAGGGATTGACATATCCATTGTATTAGTTTCCTAGGGCTGTCTTGGGCTGGGATTTAGCTCAGTTGGTAGAGTTCTACACTACATTCTCTGAGGACCCGAGTTCAATTCCCAGCACCGCAAAAATGGGAGAAGGGCCTGGTAATCCATTCCCAAGGCAATCCCGAAATAGCCATCAAAAATCCTATGAGGATCGCTATGAGTCAGATACCTACTCGAGGACACCTAACAATAACAACAAAGGGCTGTCTTAACAACCACAAACGAATGGCTTAAAAGAGTGTAACCTTATTGTTTAACAATTCTGTGGGCTCGGAGTCCAAAATCTACATGTGTATGGGCTACTCTCTCCAAAATACTCAGGAGAGGATCTCCCTTTACCTCTTCTAGCTGTTGGTAACCCCAAGTGTTCCTTAGCTTATGTAACTGTGATCTTTGTTTCATTTTTCACTTGGTCATCTTCTTTCTGTGTGTCTTTGTGTTTAGGTGGCATTCTCCTCTGTGTGTGTGTCTGTCTATATCCAAATTTCCTGCTTTTATAATGACTTCATTCCTGTAAGATTACAGCCCAACACAATGACCTCATCTTAACTTGATTGTATTTACAAACACTCATTTTCCAAATAGAGTTAGGACTTCAAAGTATCTTCCTTTGAGATGAAAGAACAGAATTAAACCTATCACATTCCTGGAAAGTTAATTGTGATGGAAATACAGGGGGCAAGTTGGGCTTAGAGAGCAGAGGGTTGGAGCCAGATTGCAAAGAACACAAAAATGCCATGCGGAGGAGCCCTTAGGCATATTTCAGCAGGAGAGTGACTAATGCAGTTTTCTCTTATAGAGATAACTCTTATGGTGATGAAAGCAAGTGGACCAAATGGAAGTGACAGATGTATGTGAAAGTTAGAGAAATTGTTCAGATGAACAGCAGGAAAGCATATGAGAGGTCAGAGCTAAGGGAAGTTTCTCAGATAAAATGACAATTGATCCAATATGGGAGAACCAAGAGGAAGAAAGCAAGAATGATGCTGAAGTTTTTAGCTCTCAGTATTGGGCAGCTGGCAAGACTATTAACTAAGACATGAACAGTGTGTGGTAAAATTTGCTGTGAATTTCAAGAAGGATAATGCAACTGAAAAATTTAACTTAGTGTATATAAAGTTATTTTGTAAAAAAAAAATAAGCAATAACTTGAGAAATAACTAGCATATTTCACATTAGGTAAGTTTTCACACATTTGAAAACCTTACAGGACATCATATTCCCAACTCTTTCATAGTGAAGTAACAAGGGTAACAATGAATTATCCAGGATGTAAGAGTTTTACATTGCTATGTAAAAATAATCATCACAAACTTAGTAGCTTAAAACAACACATGTGTGTTATTTGTTAAGTCAAAGATTCTGTTAGTCATGTGTCTGCATGTAGGTTAGCTGGTCCTCTGTTCAGGATAAAATCAAGTAATGTCTATGAGCTCATCTGATATTTAGAATACTCTTCTATGTTTTCTGGTTGTTGGCAGAATTAGTTTGCTTGTGGTTATAGGACAGAGGCTCTCGGCTTGTAGAGACTGCTCATGATTCTCTGTTGTGAGGTGATCCTTACCCCTTCAAATCCAGAACATCTATGCTACTTTGATTCTCTGATTTCTAGACTATCTTATATAAAGGGCCCAATTTATTAGGTCAGACTCACTCAGAGGAATCTCGTCTTTGATTGATTTATACTCAACTGCTTAGGGACATTGTTGATGTTTTTATGTGTCATCAAATCAAGTACAAATCAGCAACCTTATGTACAACAGAAAGAAACACTCACCAATTCTATGCCAAGCACAAGATCTTTTTTATGTTTAAACCCATTGTTACAGACACTGTGTCAATCCATCTAGTTGAAGGTCTTTCCTTCTTTCATTGACCTGTCAGTCTCCCAAACATAATGTCCTTCTCCAGGGATTGGTCCCTCCTGACTACATATTCAAAATACAAAAGACCCAGTCTAAACACTCTTGCTTCCAAGGAGCAATCTGGTTGCAATTCTTCTAGGAAAGACCTATTAGTTCTTTTGGCAATCCATGGTATATTCAATATTCATTTTCAATCCAGTACCATAATTCAAAAATATTTATTCTTCTCCTGTCTCCCTTTTTCAAAATCTAGCTTTCACAGCCATATGATGTGACTGAAAATACCATGACATGAGTCACAGGCACCTTCCTCTTCAATGTGACATCTTTAATTTTCAACACCATAATAAGGTCTTTTGCAACAGCTTTTCCCGACATAACGCATCTTTTGATTTCTTGACTGCTATGCCCACGGGTGTTGATTGTAGAACCAAGTGGAGCAAAATCTTGGACTTCAATCTTTTCTCTCTTTATGATGAAGTTTACCAACCATGTTGTAAGAATTTTTGTTTTGTTGATGTTGAGATGCAGTCCTTACTGAAGGCTGTGTTCTTTGATCTTCATCAGTAAATGTTTAAAATCTTCTTTAGTTTCAGCATGCAGAGTTGTGTCATCTGCACAATGCAAGTTGTTAATGAATCTTCCTCCAATCATGACGCTGTATTCTTCTTCAGAAAGTCCAGCTTCTCAGATTATTTGCTCAGCAAAAAGATTAAAGAGGTGCAGTGAAAGGATACTGCTCTGACACACAGCTTCCCTAACTTTAAACCAGGCAATGTTTCCTTGTTCTGTTCAAATGACTGCCTCCTAGACCACATACAGATTACTCATGAGTACAATTAAGTGCTCTGGTATTTGCAGTTTTTGTAATGTTATCCACAATTTGTTGTGATCCACGCAGTTAAATCCATTTTCATAGCCAATAAATATCAATAGATATCTAGATCAATAGAATTGATCAATAGATCAATAGACATCTTTGTGGTAGTCTCTGCTTTCAGTTAATATCCATCTGACAATGATGCCCCTGGTTCCATGTTGTCTTCTGAATCTGGCTTGATTTTTCAGCAATTTCCTGTGAATATAGTGCTGCAGTCATTTTTGAATGATCTTTAGCAAAATTTTACTTGCGTGAGATATTAATACCATTTAACAATTTCCACATTCCTTAGGGACAGTACAAATTCCTTAGGGATTTTGGCATCAAAAAATTCCTTAATCTCTGCCATTTATGGCAACTTAATGTGAGAGCATCTCCTCATAGTCAGAATTGTCACCCCTAATGGGGAGGGATTCATACAGTGTGTGTATATCATAGGACAGAAGTCTTGAGAACCTTTGTAGAATTCTTCCTACCATAGTAGGCAGAATGAGTGTTGGCAGAACAAAACCTATACTATTTTTTTTCTGACTTAGAATTTGTTATTATTTTCCAATATGCTATTTTGCCTCCATTGATTCTTTGTGAAATGTTTGTGTAGGGTCATGAGTCTAGACTCAGCAACAATCACATGCACCTCCAAACAATTTTTAAAAAGATGAACATTCTTAAATGTTCTTAAAACCTGAGTTTTTTTCACATACTTAACCAGAAATAAGCATGCATTTTGCACCAACACCACCATCACGACCACCCACAAAACTAACAAAACAAGAAAGTCAACAACAGTGTATTTTAGAAATGTTTACTGACTCTAATGAGAACATCAATAACAAGGTGAATTAGAAACGTTCACTGAATCTAAATTTCCCAAGAATTCCAGAGTCCTCTCAAGTAAATTGTAGTAATTAATAATATTGTTGATGATGTTTATTATGTGTAACTTATGCTCCCATAATATTTTGTATACATTTTTCCAAGTCAGCCTAACCATGACCCTATGGCTTCTATTCAGTAAATACTAATTTATGTTCAAGTATGTATATTTAAGAAGGCCCATTTTATACAAAATTCATAAAATTTTGTCTTTGCCTAATTCAATGTTTTATTGATTGAAATGTGTAGCTGATATTATTTCATGCAAGAAAAGAAGTGAGGTTCAAAGAAGGGAGTCAGTGAGCAAAAGCTGCAGTTTATTTAATATCAGTGCTCACCTGTCCCACCATCATAAATCATTATCATTTCACAACAGTCTACCCATTGCCTTTTATTCCTGTATGTTTTAGTGACATAGCATTCAGGCAATCCATGGATATATTCTTGTTCTTTAGAATAGCACTTTAAGGTCAAGATACGTGATGGAAGGAGATACAGTGAATGCAAAAGTCTACTGTATTTCTTGATAGATACTGTTTTCTCTGAGTGCTTGAAACTTGACAGACTTCAGTGAAGAAGTATCTGACATTGGCCAATGTGTTCTGTGGCCCTCTTTGCTTTCAAACCATGTTGAATGATACCTGACAAAGACACAAAAGTAACCTTCTCTGATGCCATGAAGGAGATGTTTTCCCAAGGTCAGAAGAAATTTCCTAATGAAACCAGTGAAAAAGAAATGATTTTTGAGGCCAGGACATTCTTAGTAGAAATCCAGATTTTTTAGGAAGGGCTTCCAAAAATGATATTCCATAAGCAGATGCCACAAAAATGGCTAAATAGTTTAGAGAGTTGTTTACTTGCCATTTAGAGGGGGAAATAACATTTCCGGATGAATGGAGTAGCTTTGTACCATAAACAATTGTGTTGTTGTAGCTAAGCTCCATAGTTTTCTTTTAAAACTATTTTTTTAAATTCCCACTGTATTTTTATGTCTCTGACTACTGATTAGTATGGGCTTCTGTCACTTGGATTCTCCTTCAAAGTAAGCAGGAGAGGTTAAAATAAATAAAATAAAATGCATTGAAATTCATTTTCTGTATGCATATGAGAAAGTTTCTTTTTTCTTTTTTCATCAAGTTATTCAGCTTCACTAATGATTAGGCAAAGGGAATAAATTGCTGGCTAATTAAATTTGCAGATGGTATTCAATAGTGAGGGTATATGAGGATAAAGGAATAATGCCAGACAACTCAAAAGCTTTGTGTTCTACGCATGAGAGAATGGGAGGGCATGAGTCAGTGTGTACAATTACATCTGGCAGATAGAAGGAGGGGAGAAGGGAAGCTACTGGATAAAAGAGTATTGGATAGCAATGAGAGGGCATTGTTAGGAGGTGTAAGAGACAGACAAAAATAACTGTGTGATTAGCAAACAATTATTTCTGTCTGGGTTAACGCCTGCATTAGTGTACAGGAGACCTCCCATGGAAATTCCAGAGAGAAAATCCCCAAAAATGTGTCCTTGAGTGAGTTTTTGATATTTGGCATAAAATTAGCCCCAAAGCATATCTCTGGCAACATCATGATTTCTGAGTAAGTCACTGTAGTTTTCTTGAATCTCAAAGTAGAATACGTGTACATTTTCCTGGCCAGTCAAGGTATTTATTTTCATTTCATATTAGTGTATATTAAATTTACAAAGTGATGAGTTTTGTGACTTTGTATTTGTGCATATAATGTACTTTGATCATATTCATACACTCTATTACTCATTCTTATTTTCTCATCCCCTCACTCTCCCTTTTCAATATCCCTAATATTTCCTTTGCTATTTTCACATTTTTTCTGTACCAACTTTGAGTTGCACAAATAAAAGAAAACATATGATATTTGTCTTTATGAGTCTGGATTATTTCATTTAGCATGATAATCTCCACTTCAATCCATTTTCCTGAGAATTGCAGAATTGTGTTTGTTTTGAAGGCTGAATAAAATTCCACTGTGTACATTACAAAATTTTCTTTATCTATTCATCCACTGATTGACACCCAGGCTGATTCCATAACTTCACTATTGTAAATAGTGCCTAAATAAACATAGATATGTAACCATCTCTATAGTAAGCTGATTCTGATTCTTGTGAGTATATGCCTAGCAGTAGGATACATGGGTAACATGGCAATTCTTTTGACCATGGTATGTGACCTTGTTCCAGAAAATACAGAACCAGGGGCATATAGTTTTTAATTATTAGTTCCATATAGCAAGTAATTTAAAACCTTATTTTTTATATTAGAACAAATATTGTCTCTCTGTGGTATAAGGAGAGAAATAGCATGGATTTTGGGATACAACTCATGACTTGAAAAACATTTCTCCCTTATAGTGTACCATATTGGCTTATATGTCCAGATCTTCTTGGGATACATATGCCCTGTCCCTTGAGTTTAGGGGTATTTCCATGGGAAAAAAATGTAGAAACAAAATATATTCCCAATACATGTATCACATATAAATAAATTATTTTGTGAGTACATTAATTTATTAAATGTTTATATGTTTATTAAATGTTAACATACTATTTATGCCATATCACTTTGCTCAGGATGATGGATATTCTGATATAAGAAATTAGTCCCTAACCCTCAGGAACTCACATTCAAGGTCTATATGGTGTTTATGACATCCTCATATAGTAATTTAACTATACTTAAAGAATTATTCATTTTTATTCTCCTATTGGTTGATTTTATAAACATTTATTGGGTATCTCCCATATATGAAGCATTGTGTTAGGCAATAGACCTATAGAGGTGAATATTTCAGACCTGCCCTCTGCCCTAAAATACCTTTAATCTTATATAAGGATGACTATCAATAAATCAGTTTGAATATGATGTGATAAGTTTCTCACAAGGGAAACAAAATTTGGTGTGAGGATGAGCTGGCTAGGGAATTCATCCACATTGAGCTACATAAATCTTCTTAGAGGAAGCAAATTCAAATCCAACTGATATGTAGGCGTTGGTCAGATATAGCAGACAATTGTGTGTTTCAGGTGGATGGATAGCATGGGAGTGCCTGAGAGGTGAAAGAAAGCATGGTCTTCTTCAGGGCATGAAAGTAACTGATGGTTGCTAGAATGCAGCCTTAGGAGAAGATTCTGTAAAGCCAGGGCTGTAGATGTAGGTCTGAGTGTGGAGGTCCATATAGGCCAGGTTCACTGACTTATCCATTATCCTAAGGATGATGGAAAATGCATGAAAGATTTCAAACAATGAAACAATGCCTGACCAAAGTTGGGGTTTTGAAAGTCACTCTGATATTGGCACAGGGAATAGATATTAATAGAACAGAAGTAGAGCCCAGGATACCATTCAGAAAGTCACTACAAAATGTGGGCAAAAGATTCTTGTCATGCTGGATTAGGATAGTGCAGTGGAGATAAGTTAAAGTGATAGTTAGCAGGTGAGGTCAGACAGAGGATTTATTGATTGGTTAGAGATGTGTAAAAAACCAGGGAGCAAAAAGTGATTCTTGGTTTCAGAGTAGATAAGGATTCACATGTAGTTGCCACAGTAGTTTAAGGGGAGAGATGGATGAAGTTGCTTTTGAATATCATGATTTTATAAGCCCTTGAAACATCTTAGCAGAGGTAATCAATGAATAGTGGAACAGGAGCCTAAACATCAGGGAAGGGCTGGAATTTGATCTTTGTAAGCAGGATTTTGTTGATCTTGAACCTTAAAGTCTATGTTCGGCAAAGTAATGCCCCAACATATTCTGTCCAAGCACTAGATTTTCTCTGAAGAGCTGAAGCTTGGATTCTTCCCATGACACCAAAATGAGACCTTATCTGCCCTACCATTATTTTGAGAATAAATCCAGCCTTGTTCTGAGAATCTTGTCAAGTGACCTGTGCAGATTTACTACTGCTAGTAAAGGAATGATGACCTGTGCCTAGGTCGCCAAACTCATATGATTTTATTTATTCCATCCAGCTCACTACTCCCCATCCTCTAGACTATAAAAGTCCACTCTATCCTTGAGTCTGTGGTGAGCCTGACATCTTAATCTTTTTCAACTGATAGGTGTTCTCACAGTTGTTTTCCAGGGTAATGGCCCAACTCTCCAGGCGGGAGCTCCTTCTTCTGGCTGAAGGAAGCCACTGGCCTATTTGAACATAAGCCCAGTTTCTTCCCTGCTAACCATCACTGTCATAACTGACCACTTCTGCAGTGTTACCGGCAAAGAGCAGACAAATTGACTGGCAGGAAGCACAGATCTGCTGCTCATATAAACCTAGGTAGGCAAGGGATAGAAAACAGGTATCTGGGCCTGTCTGGCACCTAGAGCTTCTGCCACACCAACATTTCAATCAGCACCATGTTAAGGCAACCCATGTGTCACTCAAAAAAGGCTCCAGGGGTGGCTTCTTTGGAGCCAGCTGAGTCCCTGTGCTGGTGGAGAGAGAAAGGGGTTATTAGGTCCATCAGCAGCATCTGCCACACCTCCTTCCCATGCCAGATAATTAGGACACGGTCCAGTTGGGTGCTTTATCCTGCCTGAAGAAGTGACAGCTAATACTGGGCTGGCAGAGGAGCACCCATTTTGGTTCATACCCACTGTCCAAACCATCAGGAGCTGTCCAATATATCCCTCAGAAATGTTGAGCTTTGTTTATCCTTTCTTTGGGGAAGAGGGAACATAGCAAGAGTAAGTGTGCTTTAGAATATCAATGTAACTACATAGGTACTTAATTAAAGGCACAAACATGTGCCTACTAATATAGATAAATACACACCTGCACAAGTTCCTAGACACAAAAATAACATGTAATCTGTATGCTATTTTACCCCTGATGTGTATAAAAATGCAACACATCCCTATAATAATGTAAGTGCTTGTATACATGTATATTCAAAATTGCATTTGGGTACACCCTTACAGAAAGCACAAATGCATAAAAAATCATTTGCTGACATGCTTATGTGAACATACATGCACACATAGACACTGACACTCAAAAGCACACAATCCAGTGCAGTAAGATTCACATATTCACATTAACACAGGCAAATATAGATATGAGTACATACTGATTGTGCAAACACATCCACTTTATACAGAGACACACATACACACACTTTTCTAAAGAACAACTTTAAAGACAGAGGGAGAATGGATGAAGAGTATTTATGCATTGGAGTTTCTGCCTGTCATTGCTCAAATCACTTTGAAGTTGTAAAACAGAAAGAAAAAAAATCAATTCCTGATAGGAGAGGTTCAAGGAGCTGTGAAATCAATTATATTTTATTTTCAAATATTATTCAGAGAAGTTTACACTCTTTCAGAAAAGTCCAGTCTTGCCTTGGGGACAAAGATCCAGCTAGAAATAGTAATGGGAAAGGCACTGCAAAGTTCAAGGCAAAGGTCAGTGCTCAGGTCAGAAATGACACTTTCATCTTTTCTAGAAGGAAAAGGGGGTGGGGAACGTTTCAAGTGCCCTGATTCAAATAATGGCCACAAGGGCTATCTGTTGTGACACTAGTCACCTCATTGATTGCTAAGTTGGACTTGGTCAATTCACATTAAAAAATAAATGTATGTGGAAGCTGAAAGAAGCCTCAGAAAGCTCCCTTTTTTTCTAATAAAAGGAGAAAAAGAGACTGAGACAAGAGATGTGACTTCCCCAGGATCACCCAGGAAGAGGGTGCAGAGCCTGGAACAGTGCCCAGACAGCTGGTTTCCCAGGCTGGACCCTCCTGCTTTTCCCGTTAGACATCTGCCTTCAGAACATCCTTCCTACAGGGCAGGACTTTGACTTCTCAAAGACCTTTATAGACATGCAACCAGGGAACTCACCCAGTCCTGGGGGTGTTTAATTACAGTCACCAGGCTGAGGGTGCTGGCTGGCAAGAATTATCAGCAAGGACAATCTCAGTTGATATGTGCTGAAGAGTAGCCCAATTTCCCATATGAATAGCCTCACTGCCTGTGGAATCTCTTTTATTCCAAATATATACTCATCTTGTAGGGTTCTTGATGACCAAGGATAGACTCCAGATAACCTAAGAGGATCCTATGGGGGAAAAGCAGCACTTTCTGAAATGCAGAAAAATTAATAAGCACATCTTGGTAAGCACCAAGTGAAAGTAACAGGGTGAGGAAACAAGTGACATTGAGAAAGTCAGATGTTACCATTGCAAAACTTTACTTTTCCCAATTAAAAAAAAAAGATAATCCAAAAATAAAAAAAAGCATGAGGTGCTAGGGGGTTTAAATTAGTGAACATATTCAAAATGCATTTTAAATTTGCTGAACAAATGTAAGGTGTATCATAGTCTACAGTTGAAA
Source organism: Pedetes capensis (assembly GCA_007922755.1). NCBI lineage: Eukaryota > Metazoa > Chordata > Mammalia > Rodentia > Pedetidae > Pedetes > Pedetes capensis. The sequence continues at coordinate 40,231 of VMDO01008691.1, forward strand.
GGAAGAAAACATTATTACTGAGCTTTTCTTCATGCCCTTGCTCAAACAGAACTTGAGCCATCATTTAAGGCTGGCCAAGTGAGCTGAGCTGAGCAGAGCAGCCATGTCTAAGAACCATGGAGTTGGAAGTGTCCTCTGACATGATTTCTTGCATTTTCCATGCTGTTTCTGGAATGCTATTAAAATAGATGGCATTCAGTTCCATCTCCTAATAGTTTTTGTAGTAAAACAATTTTACAAAATGCTACAAATGAGATTTTGCTCTTAGATTCACTGAACACAGAAGCTTGTTCAAAGTTCTAAGACGTCTTTCAGAAAGAAACATGCTCAATTTTTCTGAACATAGTGTTTCTAACATGCTTCTGTCTTGTACTCCCTATGTTGTTTTGTGTTTCTTTTGGTTTTGTTTTAATGTTGCATGCTTTTAAACATCCTAAACAGTTCTCTATTGCAGAAAAATTTGGAGTTTTGGAATGTGCTCATTGGATTCCAGGTCCTCATTTTACCCCTCAGGTAACAACATCAGAAAGAGTGAAGTGAGTTCCCATGATTACACAGCTGATCAGTGGTAGAGCTACAACTCTTAATAGTCATTTTCATCCCAGAATCTATACTAGACACATTTATATACCAGGTTTACTCTGCTCTATCATATTATCCTTTTGATTACTGGCTTGCTTGTATTTTTAAACAAAATGATACATGTAAAATCATCCCATACAGTTTCTGGAATGTCTCAACCTTTTGATATATGCTAAATCTGAATTTGTTTATTCATGGTGTTTTCCCAAATAGATCATGAGCTCTTGGGAGGGTAGCATTTTATATCCTTCAGGATGTCATCTTGGCACATTTGGCCCTTCCAGGCACATCTGAGATACTCAATACTTGCTTTCACATTTAATGATTGAAAATCAGGGGCAACATCATTTCTGTGCCCACCAGAGGAAAAGAGAAAGCCTGACATGAAAGCAATAAAACGAGCCATTTCCCCTACAGAGTTAGTTTAACATTAATAAAAGCTTCATGTTGCACTATTATCCTCTCCCCTATTATTCCCATGTATTTCATGCTGAATATAAATGTCAGAAATGCTTTATCTACCCACATTTTCATGGGATTTATTGCTACTGAAGAAATACATGCTGTGACTTCTGGCAAGGGAAAACTTGTCTTTAGTGCCCTTTTCCTCTATCCTTCCAGGGTCCCTGGTGACCACAGGGTGATAGATGCTGGGAAAGGAGCACTGTGTCTGTTGTCAAAAGCCAGAGTTCAAAACCCTGCTCCCTTGATTTCCCATTGTGGAGGATTGGTGACTTGCATCTACTCTCTAGACTACAGGACAGCAGAAAAGATGGCTCTGAAGCATCTATTGTATCTCACCATATCTAACTCAGAATGATCATTTTCCTCAGACATTTATACATCCATTCAGCTCATTATAATGTGATACAAAGGTGAATATTCTTCCCCCAGAATCAGGAGTACATTCTGATTCATCTAAACCAATTACTTTAAACCTAATACCCATCAAAATCATTTGGAGGGCTTGATAAAACACACATTTCTGGGCTCTGACCCCAAAGATTCTAATCCCTTAGGCCAGAGAAGGGACCATGGAATTTGGATTTTTCTAGCAAGTTCCTAGGTGGTGCTGGTGATGCAGGACTGGGGTCCACACTCTTTGAACCACTCATTTAATCCAGTAAAGAATGACTCACAGTCACCTAGTGACTTGTTTGTGATGTTTTAACACATTCTCCTACAAATGGAATCAAAGAAGAGGATATAGATGCAAATAGTGTATTGGGACACGGCTCCAGAAATCACTATCAAGGAATCATGATGTGAGATGGAGAAACAAACAAAAAGCCATCAAAAGTTAATGGGAGAGTCTTCTCTGTGTGCCACTGGCGATTTTACTGCTGGAGTCCTATATAGGACTATTCCCATCCTAAAGGAGTGGAGACTAGGATTTTAGCACCTCTTCTTCACTAGTTGATAGTTGTTTCTTAAATTTATCTTCCTGGCAATTTCAGCCTAATCTATGCATGGACTGAGCACACTTGAGAGGTGGCCTTCAGGCTTGTCAATACATTTCCCTGAGGTAGAGATCAAAGGGATATATAGGGCTGACTTGATCACTTAGAGCAGGGATTGGGGCATGGGCCAGGCAACAATGAGGTGTACTGCTGGAGAACACATAATGCAGTTTTGGCCACTAGAATGTGAGAGACACATACTGGGAGCCTCTGGTAAAGGGTGTTTTGTGTTGGTTTGTTGTTTTTTGTGTGTATGTTTAAAATGAAACCTGTAGAAAGGAAATATTTTCCTTTGGGTATTGGTATGTCCAAATATGACACTGATATTTATCCATACTGTAAACAGAAGTAGCCTTAGGGTGAAGCCACTGCCAAGGGGAACAAAGTAGGGAAGTAGAAAAAGAATGTTTCTTTGATGAAATTATTGAAGTTCTGACATACCATGACTGGACCTCCTCTCCCATTAGAATTTTTATTATGATGGGTGACAACTAATGACATTATTTGTTATTGTTACACTTAAGACAGTTGAAATTTCAGTTTTCTATCACTGGTTACTCAAGCAACATGATATGTTGATGTCCTAAAACACAAAATAGAGATGGTACATAACACTCAATGTCTGGGATTTACCTAGAAACTTGCTAAAATTGTAGAATGAGTGCTGCTCCATACTCCCTGAGGATCCAGGTTCAATCCCCAGCACCACAAAAATGGGAGAAGGACTTGGCAATCCACTCTCAAAGCAATCCCAAAATGATCATCCGTTGAAAACACTGAGGGTCACTATAAGTTGAACCCAACTCAATGGCATCTGCCAACAACAAGGACCCACACAGACTTATTTGTTGTTTAAACTACTTTCTTTGGGGAAATACAAAAGGAAAGTTCATTCATCTCAGTTAGATAGGGTGCGGATAGACCAAAGAAAAGATCACACCAAGTTAAATTTGAACAACAATGAAGTCATTGGTATTGCTTGTATGGGCTTATGAGTGACTCAAGAACAATATTTCAGACAGCTATACCATTGGCAGGAGTTAAAGTTTAGCTCAGTTGGTAAAGTGCTTGCCCTGTGTCCTCTGAGGCCTTGGGTTCCGTGCTTAGCACCACAAAAGTGAGAGGACCTAGTAGTTCATTCCCAAAGCAATCCAGAAATAATCAGCCATTGAAAACCCTATGAATAGCAGAGAAACACTGACATAGTGCCAGAAATGGCACAATGTCAGGGACTGTTTTGTTTGGTTGTACACAGGGTCACTATGAGTTGGACTCTACTCAATGGCAACTAACAAAAGCAACAACACTCCCTCTAAGGAGTTCCGAACAGGGAGTCCCACAGACAACTTCACCACTGAAGAGTGCTACCCCCAGCCAATCTTTCATCTCTGATGTAAATTATCATCATCGAAGCAGTATGAAAAGATAGGGAAAATTTGGAGGACATGGGAGAAAAAGGGGCTTTTTAGCCAGGCATCTGGTCTGAATCTTATCAACCGAGAATTCCACCACAACCAGAAGAGAAAGGCTGCTGTGTGAGCTACAGAAACCAATGCTTCCCTGAGAATCTCACCAAATCAGATTATGGACTATAACTAAAGCCAACAGACCTACAGACCTAGGTAATTTCCTAGTTAACATTCTTAGGTAATTTACTTGTGACTAGGAAATTCCTTGACTATTCCAATCTAGGCATTTTAACAATGTCCTTTTCCAATCTGTCACTATACCAGACAATTCCAGGGACCTCATTGAGCAGTGTAACCTCAAAAGCCCCAAATCATACATGTACTTATTGTGAAGACACCTAACACACATCTCTCTATCTCTTTAGATGATCTTGCTCACTCTGAAATGTGTACTGTCCCTCTCCTTTACCTAATAAATTTCAAATTGCTTGGTTATCTTACTGACTTATCTTAAATTCTTTTTTGTAACAGAGCCAAGGATCTGATATCTCCCCTGAGTTGATGTCCTCAGAAGGCAAACTCCTCAGGGCAGGTGGTAATGTTTGGGTACAGCACCCCTAAAGCCCACAAACATCATGGGCAGCTGTGTCAGGAAAGAGGGGTGATTGACACCACACAGGAGAGTCACGTGGGAGTCTGTGAGGTTCTTGTGACTTTCCTTCTCTCTCCTTCCACCTTCCATGAGGAACTATTAATAACCTCATTAACATTACCATAGGCCTAGATATCTGCTGGGTTGTTGTGCTTATTTCATTGTCATTACCCGACCAATGTCCCTGAGGTCACCACAGGAGAGCCGTTTGAAGATTGTGATGGTTATGTCAACTCTGGAACAACCACTCAGGCAAGATTGCCATTCAGCTAGGTCTCCAGGTGACCCACACCTACATTAAAGTGTGTGGTTCCTGCCTTATTGTGAGCTTGAGGAGAGTTACTCATCCTGAATTTTATTATTATTTTAATATTGACAGGTTGGTGCCTCCTTCTAGTCCCCTTGTCCCTCACTCCTTATTTAAAAATAAAATTACATCAGCCTATGGAAATGTATCCAAATCTGTAATTGATTGCTGGCTAATTAGTCTGAAAAGTAATTTTTCTGTAGGAGTTAGTTTGCCTAAATATTAATGAGCAATTAGAATTCTATTCTGAAAACAGACGACATTGTGAGTGGAGGTTGAGTACAGGGAGGTGAGAAATAAAAATATACACAAGTAAGCCTGGGTGTATATTGGGGGTTACTCTGTGGGCTTGTATTTTTTAAGCCTGACACCTGGCATGCTGAATGAAAGAAAACCAAAAAGCACCAGTGTGACCCTCATATACAAATGAATCATCTACTGGAAAAAGGAAGCAAACAAATAGAACTCTCTAAACCAGAAAGCAAGCAAATGACAGGCTCTGTTACCAAACAGAAGAGATTAGGATGTGATTTTAGTATGAAATATTCCAAGGCCAATTTATTAATAAGTATTATTCTAAATTGTATAGACTATAAGAGGTCTCACTTAAAATAATCATTCCATAGACAAATAAGGTTGGATATGGTTGGGAAAAATATAAAGAGGTTAATGGTTTGTTTGTGTACTCAATTTTTACGAAAGTCAAAATTCAAGAAATCTCCTTCTTTAAAATTTGTTAATAGGCTTACGTTTTAGGATTCTCAGTCCTAGTTATACTGCTTCCAGAGGGGAATCAACAAAATGTTTTTAAAATGCTAATAAGTTTGGGCCACACACTTGTTCAAAGTATATCAATGAATTTTATATTTGTATTTGGGCTTTTTTTCTCCAACACTGCCAACAAATCCTTTCTTTAGGTATTATGTGCTCCTCTAAGGGTTATGGCTGAACCCTCATTAAGTAACCCCATGTGACTTTGCTTTGTGTAATAGGCCAAGGTATTTCTTATCTGGCTTTCTTATATACTTAAAAATAATTTTCTCAGATACTCCTTTTTTTTTCACTCCTCCTATCTCTTAGGATGCCCTACAAATATCCTTCAGAGCAAGCAAGGCACAATTTATAGTGATATTTTTATTTGGATAATTGGATATTTAATGTGTTTCTCTCCTCCTAGAAGAAACTCTAAATGATTTTAGAGAAATGCTACCTTATTCATCATTGTATGCCGACACCTAGTATACGACTGATGCATGGGGTGTAATTAGTAAATATTTATTTAATGCCTGAATAAATTGTGAGTAAAGTGAAAAATGCATGGGATTTTTCAAATGCATTTGAATATGGGGACATTTTTATTCCAGCCTGGAAGTAATATTCCATAGAATATATGTTGAGAAATGCTTTTTTGAAGTCAATTCCACTCCTCCTAAGTGTGAAAAGAGGAATATGAGTTATAACTACATTTCAAGCTCTGACTAGCTGTGTGACCATGGGCAAAGTTATTTCAAGCTTGAGACTCACTTGTGGAATGATGAGGCTGGATGAGATAATCTCTACAATCCTTTACAGCGCCCAAGTCCTGAAGTTCTAATTATATAGAAAGAGTACCACTTACACTTTGGTCATGGTGTGAGCTCTTGAAGAGTAAATCAAATCAGACTGACCTCATTTCATTCTAGGATAGTTATAGTCTAGGATGGTAGATCAGGAAAAGGAAGTCTATGCAGCATATCTAGCTGCCCATGAGCCATTTCACAATGTCTTCCCTGATGTCTTTGTGGAAAAGAGTGAGGAATGTAGATTCAAAGAAAGTATGTGGGCTGATCTTATAACCAGTCAAAAGAAGGTCTTTGCATGTCTTAATTAATAGATTAATGATAGCAGTAAGGAGAGGGGCTAGTGACAGCCCATAAGCTCTGTCCTTTGTCCTGATCAGTTCAACATTTCTATTAATGTCTTAGATAAAGAATGAAAGCTTATGATCATCAAATATGTAGGTGACATTATGGTAGGAATATGTATTTCAGATGATGGGGTTTAGCTCAGTTGATAGAATGCTGTTTTGCACACTCTGAGGCCCTGCGTTTGATCCCCAGCACTACAAAAATGGTAGGTGGACCTGGCAGCCCACTCTTAAAATAATCAGCCATGGAAAACCCGATGAATAACAGAGAAACATTGACATAGTGCTGCTCATGACACAGCATCAGGGAGTGATTTGTTCTGTTGTACAAAGGGTCACTACGAGTCAAACCCGAGTCAACAGCACCTAACAACAACAACATGTCACAATCAGAACTCAAAGTGATTTGAATAGCCTAGAGAAATGAATTGCACCTAAAATGGAGAAGTATAGCAATATAAAAAGAGAGTGCTAGAAATAGAAACTACAACCAAAGACACAAATGTATAATTTCAAATATATATGTATAAGAGTGTCATTTCCCGGGTGCGGTGGTGCATGCTTGTAATCCCAGCAGCTGGGGAGGTGGAGGCAGGAGGATCTCAAGTTAGAGAGCAGAGGCAGTCTGTGTAATTTAGTGAGACCCTTTCTCAAAAAGTAAAAAACAACAAAAAAAAATTGAGCTGAGAGTACAGTTCAGTGGTCCAGCACTTGCAAAGCATGCAAGTGCAAGCCCTGTGTTCAACATCCCTGTACTGCAAAAAAAAAAAAAAAAAAAAAAAAAAAAGTTATTTTTGGGTGTTGGAATCTTTGGAAGTCTTAGTTGATTGTAAGATTGTAAGATCAAAATGATAAAACCATGTAAGATGCCACCCCACATGAATGTTGGCTACAAACTGATATTTCATAAATAGAAACCCAACATGCAACATGGGTCAAAAGATACATGCCTCCTATTCCATGCTAATCATGGTTTCACTTCCAATTTCTGAGAAGACAAATTAGAGCACAATCAGAGAAGGGGTAAAATAGTGAGAGAAAGAACTGAAGACATTGGGATTTAGTCTGAAGAAGAAACATGATTATGGAGAAGAAAATTGCGTTCCCTCACCAAGTCAGGATTTTATGCCTCCCAAATTTAATGCCTCAGTGCCTAAGGTGTCCCTCACCACACACCCATCACAGTGGTTGGCATTATTTATGTATGTATCTCATGAGGCCAAAGTTTCTCAGAGAGCATGGTCTGACTCTGTTTGATCACCATCAGTATCCCAGTGATTACTTCAGAATCTGGTGCATGGAATCCATGAACTGATTAATTAATGATGAAGTTCTTTCTCTTAAATATCTTTAGCATTTTAAGAAAAAAACATTTAATTTGTTTGGTGTAACTCAATAAACTAGGAAAAACCATCAGCTGTAAGTGAACATTCATTCTGTGTAACACTCATAGGTTTCCAAATATATAGGGTAGTGGGTTAAACTACTGACTATGCCATTATTGAAGGTACTCAAGTCAAATTTGGAATTTCGATGACTCATTTTACTGAAATCAATGAAGGCAGGATCCAAGCCACACACTGCACTTGGCATGAATGACTTTAATATCACTTAACCCTTGATTTTAATTAAAAAATTACTTTGAAAAGTTTATTTGATCTAACAAATTATTTTCTGAATATTTTCTGGCGTTTTGTACCTCCAGACCTTTAGTCTGCCTAGTCCACACAAATTTGATGCACAAAAATTCCACTTATTCTTTATAAAATCCCTCATATTTGGCTTTTACTTAAAACTTTTAATGAAAAAATCCACCAAAACTAATCCTTCCCTTCTCTGCAGTTCTGTAGACTACTTATCCTTCTTGATTTCCTTACCACTTTCTGCATCATGTTATAGTAGTATTTGCCAATTGGACTAACGGCCAACTCAAAATAGAAGGGAAGTTTAAATGTGTTGGTGAATACATGTATCTATCAATCAAGGAACTTCCCTTCTGTGCCATATTTCTGCAAAACCTCTTAGTGAAAAATAGCAATATTTGCTCCATTATTGAAATCTTTCAAATAACTCATTATCTGCCTAGGAATACCAGAACTTCTATACCATTATTTTTTTCTTCTTATATAAATATGTGTAGAAACAAGTATGAGACCTATTTTTCCTTCATTGTACAATTGGAGAGCAAAGTGTGTCTACCCTCAAATGTTGTTGAAATAGGAGGAAAAAAAGAAACAAATATGTAGGCTGGAAAAAATAAAAGAGGGGGAAAGGGAAACACTGAAATTGTTTAAAATACCCATTTAGGTTCTAGGTAGGTAGAAAGGAGGAGGACAATATCTGTCACTGCATTTTAGTGGACACATTTTCTTACCAACAGGCAGCTTCTTGTCTGGTAGAAAAAAAAAGCATTTTTAGAAGTCATGTTGTGATTTTCTCAAATTTTTCTTTAGACATCAAATAGTTTCATCCAAAAATATTTGGATGTTCTAAGAATAAATTATTAAATGAGAAGCATATGGATTAAATTCCCTTTGGAGTGTGCTTTCATTTCAGAAAAGAAGACAAAAGTTGCTAGAGGATTTCTTGCCAGGCATACGCTGGATTTCAGGGGCATTGGAAGCAATTAGAATCACTCTCACTGATGGTCATCTCCCCATACTCTGAATGCTGACACTGTTTTTTATTTATTTCTATTCTTGCTTTGTTTTCTCTTTGTTTAAGCAATGTTTGGTAGCAATTGCTTTGGTCACAGCACTAAGCTGTGAAGTTGAGTGTTCACAATGCCAGAAGGAAAACCAGCAGGGTCTTCAATCTTCAGAAAACTATTAAACTCTTTATAGGTATCATTGTATTTAATGTTCACAATGGCCAAATAAGAAAAGTGCCACAATATTCTCATATTGTACTGCAGTATTCTCGCTTATGCATAAGGTTCCCATTTTGTAGATGAGGAAACTAAGACAGAGAGGAGTTAAAGAATTCACTCAAAATGAAAGTGCTAGCAAATATCTCAAGTGGAATGTGAACTCAGGCAGTCTGACTCTAGCATTCTTACACATAGTGATTCTATACTTCTCTGTTTCTTTGTCTCTATGACTGCAAACCACTTACCCTCAGCCAGGATTTCAGGCATTGCCTCATTTTATTCCCTAGGATATACTGTGAGGCAGATATTCTTCCAGTTTTAGTAGATGATACAAGAGGCAATGAAGAAATATATTAAGTGCACAGAACTAATGAACCAAGATTTGTGCTTAGATTTCATTGAACACCTGCTTCAAGCTATTCCCTGCTCCACAAGTGGCCCCTTAATTCACCACGTGAGAATTGAGGGGAGGTACTGTGCTTTAGACAGGTCCAGATTTAGGATCTTCCTCCTAACTACTGAATCAACATCTCTGAGGTGGGGGACCTCAGGTGTTCAAGTGATGCTTGACTCACAAAACAGTATGTATTAAGCTACTTCCAAAATCCTTATGTGAGAAAGAGGAACCCAACAAATACCAGGCTTAAGAGATTCCAATGAGACGGAAGATGAAAAGGTAATAAAGCACAGTTTGGTAAAGAAAGGAAGCAGCTTCAGAAACCCAAATTGGAAAATGAGACAATTCTTTAAATGGTTTGTTTCTGGATTCATTCCAGGGCAGTGATTGAGAATGGATTCCAGAATGTTCTTGGGATCTTGGAGCATGGAATGTAGAGAGATCAGCATGGAGGAAAGAACACAGCTCTGGAGCCAATTCCTGTTTCTGCCTCGCTATCAATTAGAAATAACAATTAGAAGTCACATTATCTTTTTTTTTTCTTGTAGTGGAAATCATCAAGTTGTAAAGGACTCAGATCATTTTTAAAAACTTTCTCTTTTTTTCCCTTTTTCTTTCTCTCCTACACTTCCTCCTCTTCCCCCCTTCTCCTCATCTTCCTCCTCCTTCTGTTTTACCTCAGTACTGGGATTACACATGTGGCCACCACACCTAGCCTCCTATAAAATCCTTAAGGCAAACAGTGTTTCTTCTTAGAGGAAAGAGAGCAAAATGCTCCTATTATGTAGTGTGATAGATTCCTGTTAATAATTTATTATTATTAAGCAAGGGAACATTTTATGTGTGAAAAAAGCTAAGGCTCAAAGAAAGGAAAGTATTTACCAAGGTCTCCTGTATCACCCAGGACCAGCCCTTGAACTCAGCTGCCAAAATTCTTGCCCTTCACTCCCCTCCCTAAGCCTCAGTGCTTCCTGATTCCAGCGTGGCGAAATATTACGGATGATTTCCTTTTTCTATCTCTTTCAATCTCCCTTTTTAGAAACTTTTAATTAGTCCCTGATTCTCTGCCATTATTAGTATTTGTTATTAAGTATTAAGGGCCATCTCTGTTCCCTTCCCCTCCCCTGCACCTCTCTCCAAGCTTCCTCCTCTGAGGCTTCTGGTTTTAATTGTTGTATTTTTTCACCAGTAATCAGTCAAGCTTACCTAATGATCTCCACTCATTTGGAGGGTTTATAGCTCCAGCACAGAACTCCAATAAAAAGGAAAGGAAAGCTTCTTTGGGAATCCCCTGAGGGCTTGCTCCAGCCAAAAACAAAACTAGTTTGCTGCTCACTTGCCTTCCCCCACATTAAGGTACTCTTTTATTGTGGAAAGACTCACATCTCCTACCTGGGTTAGATGTCCTCATGATCCTGCTTCCTGTCACTTTCCCTGGGTGCCTTCTGAGATTCCTACTCACAGTTGGTGGGCATTTGATTTCTATTTATTGAAAGTTGCAATAAATTAGTACATTAACAAGGAGAAGGGGGATAAAGGGGAGATTCATGGGCTAATTGGATTTGCCAGGGAATATGCAAAATTCTTAGATGAGTTGAGTGTTCACAGTGATACTGAAGTAGTCTTATGTAAGAAGAGACAGGCACAGTGTTCTATTAAAATGTGCCCATGGACAGGTGCAGAATGGCACTCATGACAGCTAATCCTACTGAGCATTTACTATGTGCTAGGTCTAGGGCTGTGTTCATGTGTATCAACTCTTTCAAGCCTCACTGTGTTCCTATGGGTCTGCGGTTTAGCTCAGTGAGTAAAGCACTGTTCTGTACTCTCTGAGGACCTGGGTTCAATCCCAGCACTGCAAAACAGGAAAAGAATGTGGCAAGCCACTCCTGAAGCAATCTCCAGGCAATCAGCCATAAAAACCCTAATAGCGTCACTATGTGTCCTATCCGACTGGACAGCACCTAACAACAATAACAACGTGTTCCTGTGGCACACTGGCTTTCATTCTCCTTATTTTGTAGGCGGGGAAACAAGCAGGAAAGTTGGGATTCTAACTGAGGTGGTTTAGCTCCAGAGCGTCTGTCTTTATTCTTATGCCATGGCAGAACTTGTGATCCAAAGACACTAGTCCCAAGGAATAAGCTTTGTTATTATGCAACTAAGCCTCTCAGAGATTTGTCCATCTATTATTGAATTTAATTACTGTAAAAGCTATAACACAAGAAAAATCGATATTCTTACCTTCTTGGGTTTAAGAGAAGACTTGTGGGCTGGAGAGTCTGTACAGCTCTCCCATTTATCCACTTATCCAACCTCCCGCAAGGGCACACTCAGGGCCAGAAATTCAGTCCATGAGCAATGCAAGAAGACAGAGACAGACAGACAGACTGCGGGGGCAGGTTATACATTGGCTCCACCCCTGGCAGTGCAATGTACCAGCCCTTTAATGAGGTACAGGCTGATTTACCTTTTCTGAGCCTTGATTTTTCTCATCTGGAAAACAAGGAGAAGAATACCTATCTCACATAGTTTGGGTAAGAATTTTGCTAGACACCTTATCTGCTAGAATATGACAAATGCATTATGCATTTGCTTTTCCAAGCCAGGTACATGGAAAATATATTGTGAAAAGATAAGTTGCTCAAACAATCTGGGACAGGAAAGTCCTCAGCAAATATATTTGATGCTGAAGCTTATTATCTCAATGTTTTATGTTTTTTATCCTCCAACGAGCAAATCCAGAAGTATCTCCATATACACTATGAATTAGATAACCTCTCTTAGGGCTGTCCTAATTCCCTTGCTCTTGGGAAAAACAAAATGTGGTCCAATCAAAACAGTGGCCTTTCAAACCTTGTACAGTCTTAGAAGATCTAGATCAAGAAGGACTTAGAGTTAGTTCCTCATTTTAAAGAACGAAAAAAAAAATAGTGGCATACAAGGAAGAGGATTCCCACATGTTCATAACATCTGAAGTGACAGAATTGGTACTAAATGTCAGGTAGAACTAAAGCCACGTCTTTTAATCAGATGGTGCTGTAGAGGTATATCACCTGGGCAGAAAGGCTGGGCAGGTTTCTAAGTCAAGGAGACCCAAGCAAGAAAGTTCTTTGGTACATCTCCCAAGTAAAGTTGTTTACGCCAGAAGAAACACCATCAAGGTATGCCATGAACCTCCATTGGCTGATGGTGATGGAACCCATCACCATCTCATTGGTGTGGCATCTCATTGATGAAGAGCAACTAATAAATATGAGGACTGAGGCAAAGGATTCTAATTCTTAATTATTAGCTGAATAATTGAAAGTTTAATTTCATTTTCCTGTGGATGTTTGTGAAAGCTCCTCAATTTTCCACCAAGGAAAAAAAACTTCAGAGTTGAAGGAATTTGTGTGGGTGACTCCATTAAGGTGCCTATTAGTCAACATACCCTACTAGCTTGATATTGGATCAGGGGTCACCTCTTGTCAATTGTAGACATGGAACCAGGAAACTTGGAAAAGAATACTATAAACTTGCTACTTTACTCCTAAGCTAATAATATGCTTATTGGTCAACATTTATACTCCAAAGAGTTAACTTATTTTATTTTTTGTTTTACTTTGAAATTAGATGCAACAGTTTTATAGTTCACATGGAAGTGTAAAAGACCAAAGAAATACTTTTTTTTTGCAATATAGTAGCATAGGAGGCCACAGATACCTCCACCAGAACACTAAACCTAGTATACTGAACTTTAAGTGTACCTTTCTTCTTTAGTATGCATGAAGCCCTAGATTTAACTTCTCAGTCCTGAAAAAAATAAATGGAGGAGAAAGAAAGAGTGAGTGAACCTTACCCCCAGCCTTTATATTTGAACACAGTTTGCTAATATTTTGTTTAGAAGTTTTTCATGCTCTTAAATGGTCTGTGAGGTTCCTATAATCTACTGTTTAAGATGTTTTTGTTGTTGTTGTTGTTGTTGTAAGTAAGATTACTGTCTTTTCAAAAAGAAACCAAAAAGTTAAGGAGTGGCCTCCCTTTTACTTTATTTCCAAAAGACATTTTTAAGATTGGAATTATTAGTTTATTAGGTATTTTATGGAATTCATTTGTGAAATCAACCGGGTCCATTGTTCTGTTTACAGAAGTATATTAAAATATTTTTTAGTGTTACTAATGTTTGTAAAGATCATTCAGATTTTCTACTTCTTATTAAGCCAAGCTTAGGAAACTGTTTTCGAAGCATGTATCTCTGTAAATTCTTTTTAATTTATCAGAAATCTTCTTTTCTATACAAAATTCCTTTCATTTTTGTTAATCACACTTGAAACTGGTGTCCTCTTTCTTGTCTCTAGCATTACCTTATCTCTTTCACACACATGCACACACATGTACACACACTCACCTTTGTCTCTATTATTATATCTTAATTTATTTAGAAGTCACTTTAATTGTTTTAGCAATTTTTTTTCAGTACTACAGCATGGAACCAAGGGCAAGTTTCTACCATGGAGCACCCTCAGCTTCACTTCCCCTTTTAAATTTTTTATTGTGAGACAGGATCTGGGTAAGGCCTGGCTAAGGCAGTGAAGGCTGCCTCTGGTCTTGAACTAGCGAACCTCCTGCTTCAGCCTCCTAAACAGCAGCTGGGAGTATAGGCATGGCCACTGTTCTTGGCACGCAACTTTTTTTATAGCAATAGAAAACAAATGTAAGACATAGAATTAAGGATAGTTTTTCAAAATCTACCAGAGGTACATGAGAGATAATAACTACATTTATATGAAGGTCTGCTACACAACAAAACTAGAATAATATCTTAGGTAAAAGCTATAGTCTGTTTAAAAAATAGTGGTTCTGTGAATAGTTTACCAAATGGAAGAATAAAAAGACAAAAAGAAAAAAGTAGAGAGATGCTCATTTCATACCATATACTGAAATCATTTCAAGACAATTTAAATACTTAAATTAAGTACGTTAGCTAAATCAATACAATGTTTCCAAATATTGAATTTATGTCTTTAGAGTAGGGAAGCATTTCTTGAACAAAACAAAAACATAAAGATAGATTTGACTTCTTTAATATTAGGAGCTTCTATAATATTTATTCATTATAAGACTCCACAAAGAAATTGAAAAGACAAGCCACAAACTGAGAAAAGCAATTTACAACTATGTAACAGACAAAGGTTTACCACACAGAATATATAAATATTTCCCACAAATCAATAAGAAAATACAAAACTCAAATTAAAAAGGAGAAAATAGTCAAAAGGCATGATCTTGAATTCAGCTACAAAGAAAATGTGGCTGGTTTATAACAATTGCCAAGATTCAACACCTCCAAATCAGACTACTAGTATAATATGTCTTCATACCTAAAAGACTAGTTAAATCCAAGTTTAGCAATACCTAATAGTGGTAAGAATGTACAACAAAAAATAATTCTCAATCAGGTTTGGTGGGTGTATATATTGACCCTTCTTTTTGGAAAATCATTTGGTTTTTATCAGGTAAAAATATAAGATATTAACACTACAAAATTCACCAATTCTATTAAAACTATAAGACAATCAAGTAGGAAATTAAACCATTTAAAATAGTGGTTCCTTGTGCTAGGGACAGGACAGAAACTTCATCTAGGGAAGGGCACATTCAGGCTTCAAATTCCGTTTTATTTTCTTAAATTGTGGCAGATATGAGGTCATAATTTATCATTTTTCTTGTATCATCCATACATTTTATACTTATCACATAACACATATTTCAAAATAATTAAGCATTGTTGCAGCCACAGTGTCAGTCCATCTAGTTGAGGGTCTTCCTTTGTTTTGTTGACCTGCTACTCTCCAAAACATGATGTCCTTCTTCAGAGATTGGTTGCTTCTGACAACATGTCCAAAATATGTAAGATGTAATCTAGTGCCACTTGCTTCCAAGGAACATTCTGTTTGCCCTTCTTCTAGGACAGATCTGTTGCTTATTTTGGCAACAGATTTGGTATATTCAACAGATTTGGTATATATTTGGTATATTCAATCGACGTCTCTGGAACCACAATTCAAAAGCATCAATTATTTCCCTGTCACACTTGTTCAATGTCCAGCTTTCAGAGCCGTATGATATGACTGAAAATACCATGGCATGAGACAGATGTACTGTCCTCAGTTTGACATCTTTACTTTTCAACACTTCAAAGAAGCCTTCTGCAACAGCTTTTTCCCAAAGCAATTCATGTTTTGATAGCTTAACTGCTGCTTATGTGGGTGTTGATTATAGAAGCAAGTTATGTAGAATTATGGACAACCTCAATCTTTTCTCAATTTATCATGAAGCTTCTTTTTGACCCAGTTGTAAGGATTTTTGTTTCCTTGATGTTGAGTCACAATCCATATTGATGGCTGTGTTCTTTTATCTTCATCAATAAATATTTCAAATCTTCTTCAGTTTCAGCTAGCAGTGCTGTGTCATCTGCATAACGGAAGTTTTTAATGAGTCTTCCTCCAATCCTGATGCCATGTTCTTCTTCCTAATGTCCAACTTCTCAGATTATTTGCTCAACATAGAGATTGAAGAGGTACGATGCAAGGATACAGCCCTGACATACACCTTTCTTGACTTTAAAGTGGGCAGTGTTTCCTTGTTTTCTTCAAAGGATGCCTCATGGTCTATGTACAGATTCCTCATGAGTACAATTAAGTGCTCTGGTATTCCCATTCTTTGCAATATTATCCATAATTTATTGTGATTCACACACTCAAATACCTTTCCATAGTCAATAAAACATTGATAGACGTCTTTCTAGTATTCTCTACTTTCAGGTAATGTCCATTTGACATCAGCAATGATGTGCCGAGTTCCACACTCTTTTCCAAATCTGGCTTGATTTTCTAGCAGTTCCTGTCTATATACTGCTACAGTCTCTTTTGAATGATTTTTAGAAAAATTTTACTTGCGTGTGATGTTAATAATACTGTTCAATAATTTCCACATTCAATTGGATCCCCTTTCTTGGGAATAGGCAGAAATAATAATCTCTTCCTGTCAGTTGGACAGGTAACTGTTTTCCAAATATCTTGGCATAAACAAATTAGTACCTCCAAATCTGCATCTGTTTGTTGAAGCATCTCTGTTGGTATTCCATCAATTCCTGGAGCCTTGTGTTTCACCAGTTTCTTCAAGGCAGCTTTCTCTTTTTTCCTTTGATTCCACTGACTCCTGATCATATGCAACCTCTTGAAATGGTTGGTCATTCATCAATTCTTTTTGGTATAATGACTGTATTCCTTCCCTCTTCTTTTGATGTTTCCTGTGTTATATAATATTTTCCTTGTGTAATTCTTCACTGTTACCACTGGACACTTGAATTTTTCTTCAATTCTTTAAGCTTGAGGAAAACAGTGTGTTTTTCCCTCTTGATTTTCTATCTCCAGAAGTTAATGTAACAATAAGTTAACACTTCCTGCTTATCAAATATCTATGTATCTCACCAATAATGATGGACATAAAAAAGTTTACAGTCTTTTGTTAAAGCATTATCACAGCTATCACAACTAAAAATGCCATCAACATTTGACTCACCATTTCCTATTTGGAGTCAATTTCACAGAAATAAAGACTTAAAATATATAAATTTATAGCTGCAGATGTTTATTGCATCATTATTCATAGTGCTAGAAAGTTGTAACAAACTGACAAACAAAGAGGGGAAATGGTGAAATAAATTATGGTATATTGATACCATGGGACTATTTTACAGCTATTAAAAATAATGAATTAGAACTCTACTACCTGACAAAGAGAATCTCATATTGTATAATTGATTAGAACATTAAGAAGTTGAAAATAAGTGTAAGAAGAAAAACAGAGTATAAAAAATACCTCATTTTGGAAGGAAAGATTGGAAAAATACCTGTCTAGCTTTATATAGAGACATTCACACAGATGGATATTAATATATGTATATTTGTGCATGGTACTTAAGCATGCATCAACTATAGAGGATCACCTATCATGCTGTAATGTGTATTATTTTGTGAGGGGGAATGGGGTGGAGATATGCTAAACCAGACAAAATAAGAGAGCCAGGGCAAAGTGCCTTATATAACTCTACTTACATAAAATAACATTTACATGTATGTCAAAATGAGGTCATTGTAAAAGACGTAATTTCATATTGGCAGGCTTATACAATTTTGTGATATATTATCAAATGAAAAAAATAATCAAGTTGCAGGCCAATATTCAGTAGGATTCTGTGACTCAAAGAGAGTTCCATATATATTTTTAATGTACATCTTTAAATGAGAAAGGTTAATAAAGATACATGTAGGACTGGAGGTTGGTTATCAGAGGCAGCAAAAATGAAGATTGTAATGGTGAAGAATAGTAGAGGTTTGCAAGGAGGTGATTAAATTAAATTTGTCTTCCTATGCCTTTGCACCATCATGTTTCATTTCTTTACAATTTGTTGTTGTTGTTAGGTGCCATAGAGTTGGGTCCAACTCATAATGACCCTACGGTAAACAGACCTAACACTCCCTGACATTGTGCCATTCCTGGCACTATGTCCATGCCTCTCTGATGTTCACAGGATTTTTGATGGCTGATTGCTTGGATTGTTTCAGTAGTGGCCTGCCACATCCTTATCCTGTTTTTGGGGTGCTAAATATGGAAATTATGGGAGAAGGACATGGCAATCCACTTCCGAGGCAATCTTGAAACAGTCAGTCATTGAAAACCCTATGAGGGTTATTATGAGTTGGACAGGACTCCACTGCACCTAAGAACAACAACAAGAAATGGAAACTAGGGCATCAGAGAGTACAGAGCAGCCCTCTACCAACTCAGCTAAACCTCAGCTCCCTTTTTTATAGCTTCTTGTTGTTGTTGGATGCCATGGAGTCAAGTCCAATTCATAGTGATCCTATCTACAACAGAGCAAAACACCCACCACACTGTGCAATGCCAGGCACTATGTCAGTGTTTCTCTGCTATTCATAGGGTTTTCAATGGTGTACTGTTTCAGGAATGGATTGCCAGATCCCTTTCTAGCCTACAGCACCTGGTGTTCCCAGAAGGTCTCCTATCCAAGGACTAACCAGGCAGACTCTGCTTAGCTTCTGAGATAAGGTGGGATCGGATGCCGCTGGAGTATTGCTGCAGACTTTTTACAATTAGTGGGTGTTTCTTGATGATTACCATTTCACAAACCATTCCTAAGCATTTAAAAACAAATTTTTACCATTTCCATGGCTTTTTTGTGTTTGTTAGTAGTCCTTCTGACTTGAGCGAGTGCAGTTGGGCTGCATAAGCTGGAGCCAAACTCCTGTGTCCAGTAGTTGGTTGATGACACTGAGGTGAGGGGGATCCATTGGATACAGTTTGTGCCTCATCTAGCAGGCTAGGCAAGACCCTTATCACTGTCTTCCTAGGACTCACTAGAGCAACATGCAGCAAGCTCTCACAGGCAAGTTGTGTAGAAGGCTCTGCTTGTGACACTTACATCAATGCCACATTGTCCAGAACAACTCACAAGGTCCAAGAAAGTGTCCTAATAAAGGGTAAAGATAGAGAAAACATAGTAATTTAAGTATGTTCACATCCTAGCACAAAGGACTGGTGAATTTATTTCCACTATTAATTTAGTATTTTTTGTTCTTTTCCATTCCAAGGTTCCTAAATCAGGGACTCATCTTTTAAGGATGGACTTCTTTAGAAAGTGCTATGATACCCCACCAACATGAAACAAAAATAAAATGCTTGACTAATTTTTAAAAAGTGCCATGATCTGAATATCTATACCTCCTCAAATTCATATGTTGCAACCTAGTTACCAATGTGGTGGTATGGAGTAGGAACCATTGGGAAGTGACTGAATCATGGGAGTGGGATGCTCAGGAATGGTAATATTGCCCTCAGGAAAAGAGGCCTCAGAGAGTTGTTCTGGCCCTTTGGCCATATAAGAACAAACACAGCCAGAAGTCACTGTCTGCAAACTAAGAAATAATCTCTCATCAGACACCAGATCTGTTGTGCTTCAGTCTATCCTGTACTCCTTGGTGTCCAAAACACTGAAAAATAGATTTTTGTTGTTTATATGCTATCTGGTTTATGATATTTTGCCACAGCCACCTATATGAATGAAAACAGAGGGATCCCCATGAAGTATATTTTCTTCACCTTAATGTCATGTTGCATCTCTCATCTGTACTTTTTCTTCTCCAGTGTATTATAATTAAAGAATTTATACTTCCCAGTCTACCTGAGATAGGCTTGTTTTATGTTTGTCTCCAAGGTTATCTATTAGGTTTACAATTCTCTCTGAATTTTCTTTTTTATTTCTTACAAAATATTATTACTAGTGGTTGCATTAAAACAAGCTAGAATGGCATTCCATCGCTGGAGTTTAGCTCAGTTGGTACTGTGCTTCCCCGCACTTTCTGAGGACCGAAGTCTGATCTTGGCACCACAAAAATAGGAGAATGTGCCAATCTACTTCCCAAACAATACCAGAACAATCAGACACTTAAAATCCTGTCAGGGTGGCTATGTGTCAGACATGACTCACTGGCACCTAACAACAACATCAACATCAACAATAGAATGGTAGTTGGGTAACTCTGCTTTGTATTTGCAGTGTCTGGCATTACCTCATTTAAGCATGTGTGTGATGCACGTTCTAGGAAACAAATACTACCTTGACTAACACCTACACATAGAGATGACTACCAATAACTTACTTCTTTCCAGTTCAGTCTTCACACTGCTCCTCCAAAACTTGAAGCAATCGACTCAGACTGGGGCTTACTTGTACTGTAGTAGAAGTACTATAGGTGTCCCTGCTGGCCATTTGGAATACTAATCACTTGCACTGTGTTCAATAGAATGGCCTACAAGATACATGCAGCTGTCCAGATCCCTATGGGTCAGTAGGAAATCTGAGAAGTTACAGGTTACATGTCCCTAGAATATGATCAGGAAATAGCGAACTGACTGTATGTTCATTTGACCATACTCACTATAGTGATTAGTTTTCAGACACTTATTGATATTAATGTTTGATAATCCTTTCACTTGTTTGTATCTTTTTAATAACTTTCTAACATAGCAAGTTTCTAAATAAAATTTAAAATTACTACAGAATTTTAAGTACTAAAGAAAATAGATGAGGGATGTCATCTTCAAAATATATATATAAGCATTTCTAATTACCATGAAGTAGAGGATGATATTGACATAAAAAATGGAATACACAAATATGTTGAAGAACCAGATTTATTTCAAGTTAGTAGTTAATATATGAAGGTTATTCCCCAAACAACTGTATGGCCTGAGTCTACAGCAAAAACTGTGTGAATACTCATCTGAAATGCATGACTTTCACTGAGATCCACTGAGTATCCTATTTTCTCTCACTTTGTAATTTGAACTTTTTTGCTTGAAAATATAGAATGTAAAGTGATAGCTGCTAACATGCTGATTCCTTTACTCTTAGAAAAGCTTCACAAGTAGATAAATGGAGTAAGGTTTATATTGGCATCATCAGATTCTGTAAATACAGAATGAAGCATTTCTAATAATGGTTTGATGATAAGGACAATGACAGTGATAATGATAATTAAAAACAAAATAACGTTTTTGGAAGTATATTTTGTCAAGTGAATTACCTCACATTTTGGGAAACAGTATTATAAATTTAGACAAATGTTTAGCACTGAAGATAAAATGATTTGCTTTCGTAGTAATAATACTAACATAGATATCAGTGGATCATGGTATGGTGAAATTTTTCTTTTTTTATTTAAGAAACCTATGGTAAAGACATAGGCTTGAAATTACTGTGGGGCCCTTATAATCCATTATTATATCTAATCAAGGAGGTTTAAAAATATTCATTAGAATTCAATGCCCAGTTAGATCTTAGATGCTCACCATAAATCAGATTTTAGAAACATTTATGTTTTGAAATAATTATTTTGTAAATCAATTCACACATTTTTAAAATGCTAGCAATTTTTAAAATCAGTCTTCTAATTTTTGGCTGCCTGTTAGAAGTCTTTAACAATGTATTCAATGATACAGATGCCAAAAATTCCTCACATTTTTATGTGCAAAATATTGAAGATATACACTGAACTGAAATGGAATGACACAGAGGGAACTCTTCACAAAAACTAAATTTAACAAAAATATTAAGAATCACATATTGGGAAATATCTTTGACAATATTGTCCTGCAAAAATACTTGTCAATGTAAAATTCTTTGGATATAGGGAGAAATATCATAGATTTGAAAGCCTTTGAGTGAAAATATGTGTACATTTTAGTATCAAGAATACAAATATACTCTATTTATCAAGCTTGTCTTCGCCATAGAGTTACCTCACATCCATAGAGAGAATGTTTTCTAAACTAAATTTTTAAGTCAAACAAAGCAGGGTGTATAGATGATGTCTGAAACTTTAAATATGGTTGCCATAATATGATAGTATGGAAAAAATTATAAACAATTTTACAAAGAAAATATTAAGACCATATGGAAGAGTATATTCTTCAGGGAACAATTGCAACAGTGATAGTTTTGGAAGCAAATGTGTTTAAGAATATTAATTTAAGTGCATGAATACATGCCAAGAATAATTATCCTCCTTGTTCAGTTTTAATTAGCACATAATCAAATATAAAATTATTATTTTTATAGTGTTGTAATATATACAGATGTATGTTATTATTTAAAAGTATTTTATGGCTGGTGACACATGCCCCTAATTTCTACAAATCTGGAGGCTGAGGCAAGGAGGATCACTAAGTTTGAGACCAGAGGCAACTTGTATCACTTTTAAAGACCTTGTCTATAAAGGAATAAATAAATAAAGGGCAGTGGCTACAGCCTAGTTTTAGAGCACTTGCAAAGTATGCACAAGGCCCTGGGTTACCTCCAAGTATGGTAACAGGATAAAAATGTATTTTATGTTTGTGAAAATAGGTTTGTACAGAACTAAATGATTCATACATAAATACACATGCAGAATTAAACTATTCTCAAACAAAAACAATAAAACTATTCTGCATATATATTTATATATATATACTAAATGACATGTAATGTTTAAGTTCATAAGCTTTATTTTTAGAGCAGTTTTAGATCCACATGAACTGAAAAAAAAGGACAGAGAGGTCCAGTATGACTCCTGTCCCCGCACATGCACAGCCTCCCTCACTATCAACACTCTCCACCAGTGAAGTGTGTTTCTTACAATCAATGAACCTATATTAGTATATCACTATGACTTGAAGTCCATAGTTCACATTAGAATTCACACTCTATAGATGTTATTCATTCTATAGATTTTGAGAAATATATAATAATATATGTCCACTGTTGTAGTATACTAAATGATTAATGAAGTAATTTGTTGTTGTTGTTAGGTGCCGTCGAGTCGGTATCCGACTCATAGCGACCCTCTGTACAACAGGGGAAACACTATTATCAGTGCTTCTCTGCTGTTCATAGGGTTTTCAATGGCAGATTGATTTTTGGGAGGGGGTTGCCAAGTCCTTCTCCCAAATGAAGTAATTATTGTCCCCAAATCCTCAGTACTCTGCATATTTATCCTTCCTGCCTCCTGATTACTGATAACCTGTATCCTTGATTTTGCTTTGGGAAGATGTCATATAGTTAGATCCAAATGATATTAAATATTTTCACATTAGCATCTTTTACTCAGCAATATACATTCAAATTTTCTCCTTATCTTTCATGGCTTGAGATCTCATCTCTATAAAACACTGCATACTATTCTACTGTTTGTGTGTACCACAGCTTAGCATTCACCCACTCACCTAGTAAAAGATATCTGGATTGCTCCAAGTTTGGGCAACTATGAGTAAAGTCACTAGAAGTATCTGTTTGCGGGTTTTTGTGTAGAAGTGGATATAGCTTTTCAATTCCTTTGGACAAATACCAAGGAATGCAATTAATGGATCATATTGTCAGAGTATGTTTTATCTTATATGAAACTCTCATCTTGCCTTCCAAAGTTGCTGTACTATTTTTCATTCCCACCAGCAATAAATAAGAGATCTTTTTGCTTCATATCCTCACCATTTTGAGATGTCAGTGTTTTGGATTTTGGCCATTTTAATAAATATGTAGTAACATCTCATTGTTGTTTCAACTGACAATTCCCAAATGACATATGATATTGAATATCTCATTTGCCATCACCGTATCTTCTCTGGTGAGGTATCCATTCAGGTATTTTGTTTATCTTTTAATTGGGTAGTTTCTTCTAAGAGTTTTATAGTTTGGCATTTTAGGTATACAATCAATTTTGAGTTAATTTTCTTGAAGGGTCTAAGGTTTATGTCTAGATTTTTTGTTGATTTTTATTTTTGTTTTGTTTTGCATGTTGATAGTTATTGCAGCTTCACTTGTGCAGAATACTATTTATTGTATTGTCTTTACTCTTTTGTCAAAAATGATTTGACTATATTTATGTGATTCAATTTCTGGGCTCTTCTGTTCGATTGATCTATTGTCTATTGTTTTATCAATATCATATTGTCTTGATTACTTAGCTTTATAATTCATCCTGAAGTAGAATAACGTCAATACTCCAACTTTGTTCATCTCCTTCAATACTGAGTTGGCTATTGTTATTTGTTTTGCCTCTCTGTTAAGTTATAGAAATGACTTTTCAAGATTCTCAAAACAACTTGCTAGAAATTTTTATTGGGATTGTTTCGAATCTATAGATCAAGTTGGGAAGACTAATTTAATTATATCAAATCTTTCTGTCCATAACCATGGATCATCTCTCCCCTTATTTATTTTTTTATAACTTTCATTGTACTTTTATAGTTTTCTTTACACATATCTTTTACTTAATTTGTGAGATTTGTATCTAAATATTAAGTTGCCGTGGGGGAATGCTAGCACAAATGTTATTGTGTTTTAGCTTTCAAATTCTATTTGTTTGTCATTGGTATATAGGAGAGTGACTGGTTTTGTATGTTAGCCTTACATTCTACAACTTTGATACAATTATTAATTAGGTCCAGTAATCTGTCAGTTCTTTCAGGTTTTCTATGTAGATGTCATGTTATATGTAGACAAAGATGATTTTATTAGTTCCTCCTCAATATGTATCCCCTTGATTGCCTTTGTTGTCTTACTGCATAAACTAAGTCTTCTAGTACAATGACTAAAAGCAATGATGGTAGGGGGCATTCTTGCCTTGTTCCAATCTTAGCATGAAAGCAGTAGGGTTCATACCACTCAGTTGTGGATACTTTTTTTGAGGCAGAAATTCTGTTCTCTTTGAGGAATAGCAAAAGGACCAGTGTGACTGAAACTGAGAAACTGGGGAGGAAGACAATAGAACATGAACAAAGGAAGGGGAGAGTATATGGTTGTGTTGTGTCTTAGATGTTATGGTAAATATTTTAGTTTCACTCTGAGTAAAATGAGTATAGAAGTAACATGATCTGACTAAGATTTTCAAAGCACACTCCAGCTCTTCTATGGGAAACAGAGTGAAGAAAGGCAAGCATGCAGACAAGAGACCAGTTATCACAGAGAAAAGTGACAATGTTTTCCATCATGTTGGCAAGAGAGTAGGTTTCAAGAAAGAAATAGGATGTAGGGATTTTTATTTATTTATTTATTTTTGCAGGATTTGGAGTTCAACTCAGAGCCTCCCACATACTTTGCTAGTGCTCTAACACCGAGATACACTCCTACCCTATTTTTTAATTTTATTGTTTTGAGACAGAGTCTTGCTAATTTGCACAAGCTGCCTCTGACCTCAAACCTGTGATCCTCTTGCCTCTGCCTTGTGAGTCCCTAGGATTATAGGCATGAGCCACCATGTACTGATTCTAGATCATGTTAAAAACAATGACAAAAGCATGTGTTTATCTGTTTGATGTGGGTGGGAGACAGAGAAAGATAAGTCAAGGAAAACTCCAAGTTTTTTATTTGAACAAATAAAAGGATGAAATGAATAGAAATTGCATAGGGTTAAGCAGATGTAATGAGATGATATAAGTAAAGGTTTTGATTATCAATACTTCCTACACCTTCTTTCTTCCCTTATATATGTATATGTGTGCTAGCTTTTTACTACAAAGAGACATTTAAATGGAGTGCATCATTTGTTTTGATTCATTTTTATGTCCTTTGTCAAAAAAGATTTAAAAAAAAGTTAGATAATTTGATGGAGCTGAAACTAAGGGAAAAATTCAAGTTTAAGATTCAGATTTTGCAAATAATGATAAATGTCTAATTTTTGTCTGGAATTACACCAGGTGAGGAGACATGTCACCTCATTTAATCCTCATAAAATTCATTTGGGATTGATATCATAATAGCCATTAAATAGGTAAGGAACCTGAGAGTTAAAAAGGTTTAAAAGCACATTCAAAGTCATGGAGAAATTAACATGATTTAAACTAAGTAGGCTTACTCCACCCACCTGTCCCTGTGAAAACTCAGTCTTTATCTGAGTTTGTTCATCTCTTATATTTCACTTTCAGAAACACAAATTTATTGGCATAAGGAGGCATTTTTGCTTTACATATTCCTTCCAGGTTATTTCTTGACCAATCTTATATCATAACTATGCTGAATGAAGTATATAGTATCTCAAATTTTGTTATCTCTGATTTGTTTTTGCATATCCTGTTTTCTTTCTATTGAATGCCCTTTTATTACCTACCAGGAACATTTCAGTACTTCATTAAAATTTTTGTGAAAGCATTATGTCTCTGTAAGCTTCTGCATGTATAATTAAGATTGCGCTTACCCATTGTCCCATTTCATCCTACACAGAACTAATGGTAGTAATTGCCATATTAGGGAATACCTCTCTGATTTACAGACATATGAGCTTTCTGAAGGTGGGAATTTGCCTTATTTGTCTCTGAATTTCCAGGCATGATTCACTGCCTGGCACACATACTCAGAATAATGACATATTAATGCATAAATAGAAGAATCCCTCAAAATCTACATGGTGTATGTGAAAATCTGCCCATGTATCTAGTGGATGGAGAGGAATAAAATCTCACAGTTCATGTTGCCTGTCTCTGCCAAGTAGTTACTCTAAAATGATGGAATCTAGACTTGAAGAACTTCCCTCCAAAGGAAGTTGGTCTCTCTGAGGAATTAGAAAATGTCAGAGCAAATCAAAGTAAGTGACTTTGCTCCTGCTACCCTCTCCCACACCTAGTCTGTTTAGAGGTTTCCCCTCTGCACTATGGGTTGACACCATGAGTGGCCTGGAACTGTCTGCTTTGAGAAACCACTCTCTTTCCTCTAAAAGGCTATGCACTTTTCTATCCCGTCATAGGTTTGCATCTGACAGCAAATACTTTTAGTATCTCAAAACCCACTTGCAGATGTGCTGTGGGTAACTCCAGTGCAAAGGGAGATTGGTGTGTGTGTGTGTGTGTGTGTGTGTGTGTGTGTGTGTGTGTGTGTGTGTGTGCGTGTGTGTGTGCGTGTGTGTGCGCGTGTGTGTGTGCGTGTGTGTGTGTTAGTTTTGCATGTGACTATTCTGTAAAGTATATTAGCTTTTTCTGGTCTAATTTGGGGTGTAGTAAAACTTATAGTGCCCCAGTCACATTAGAAGAGCATAAGCAAAGGGCTCCCCTTGCTGGTATGAATAAGTTTTACCCAATCCTTGCCATGAGGAGAGGTGATGATGTGATTAGAAAGGCAGAGTGAAAGGAAAGACACCACATTCAGGAATGTGAAAGAAGGGAAAGACTATTTCCAAGATTTGATGCAAAGACTTGACAGGCCCCATATTTCTCCAGCTGCAATTTATGCCTTCAGAAGGTCACTTCATCATTGCTAATGTTTTGTTTGTCACATATACACACATACAAGCCCGCAGGTGACAGAGACCTCAATGTGGGGCCTGAAGGGAATGAAATAGACATAATGTCTCTGCTACCATCCCTACCATCCCAGAAAACATTTACATGTAGGAAATGGAGACTAGGATATCTATAGTTTGAAGATTTAGAGAAAAAATTGATATGGGAAAAAACTTCCTGTAAGCTAATGAACCAATAACTTCTTTGTTAGGGTATGTTACAGAAAGGATTCTAGCACCTAAAAAAAAAAAATCTCCTGTGAAGTCAAAGGCATATTTCTTTATAAGGGTAGTATATGATTAATAAATATTTTTGAATGAATCATAAAATAATTGTTAACATGACAAAAGATGTCAACTAACATTTAGGAGGCAATGGAAGACTTAATAGCCAAGCACTTAATTTGTGCTAAGTACCGAACCTAACCTAACCTGCGTATACTTGGCCTATTTGAGATTTTTAATATTTAACTTTAGTCAGTCCTTGTCATAAGATTATGGAGTAGTGTTTATTCCTCATTTTTTAAGAGTAAGTTGAAACTCTGAGAGGTAAAACTGTTTTCCTAAAGCCATGCCAATAGTAAGTGGATGGCCAATCAGGTACCCTGAGTTTTAATCATTTACAATCATTAACAGCATGATCTACTTCGCAAATATTATTTAAAGGTTATGGTTATTTAATTTATATTTCTTTGATTTTAAAATAATTTTGCTTTGGAACAAATTAGTATGCATTTATTATAAATATTCAAACTACTTAAGTATAAAAAGAAGGAAATAACAATCCTCTGAAATCCCCCATCGAGAGCTAATCAGTTAATGTTTGGGTTAAGCATTACTGAATATTTCTCTGTGGATATATACTGAAATATGTACAAGATTTTGTATAAATGAATAATACTGAACATACTGTTCTAAAACCTGTTTTATTTTTCACTCAGCAATATGTCATGGGCATCTTTCCATGTCAATAAGTACAGATTTGCATCATCATTTTTAATTACAGCATGATTAGAAACCACAATATTTTAGAGAGGCAAAAAGTATCAGAGACTGTGTGCTCCAATTTCAAGTCCAATGTAGAAATATTCCAGATAACTTCCTTGGCTGATAAGCAGGCAAGATTTACTGAATATTGTCATTCAAAATGATAGTTCTAATTGTGAAAGACCTTAACCAAATTTCCCACTTCTTTATCTTTCACCTGCTAAAATATATGTCTATATTATTAAACCTAGCTACTACCCCTACATTTTTGTTGTTAAATTGAGCCTTACCAAAGCAAAATCTCTATTTATATCTTATTGATAAGCCAAAATTTCTAATATTTTATCAAATCAAATACCATAACTGTCATCTCACAAATATACGTACTTAGCACAGTTTTTCAGTTGTACTATGACCAGCGTGGAATATAGTGGTGTTTGCCAGTTCAGTGATTAAGATATCTTCTCTCTCCTAATAGAGAATGCTTTAGCAGAACAAAAAATTGTAAGGAATTGTTTAGAACTAGAACCAGTACTATGGGTGTCCTCAATCTTGATTTCATAGGCTTCATAAAATATATATTTTACAAAATTTTCAGATATGTCAAGGCAGTAAAATGAACAAAAAGACATTTGTTCATATTTATTCAAAAGTTAATTTTATGAAATCAAGAGAACCCTGAAGGTATCATGGAAATCTCCATGAACATTGAGCAAAATGCATCCAAAATCACTTCACCTATTTTTTTTATTATTATTTCACATCATTAGTAATAGGCTTAAATGTTTCTAGAGTCTTGACCATTGGTACATGGTACAGAAGAAAAATTGTATTTGATGCACTACATTTGCAAAATAATGCTGCAAATAGCTTAATATAGTGGTGAAAGCTTTCATTAAACACTTAATCAGGCTGCGAATGTGGAACAAAATAGAATACATTTAAGGGACTATGCTTCAGAGTTAGGGCCAAGTTCCCTTCTCAGAACTAATAGGAAAGCTACTGTTGAGTTTTGTTATCATGAAGACAGCTAAGAGTCTGGCTTGAGTAATACAAGGATAATTGGAAATCCACAATTCATCAGAGGAAATCACATTGAGTCAATTTTCTTTTCTTTCTGTTTTTTTTTTTACATGTTTTCTCTGGTGATGGCAGATGTTGAGGTTGTGAATTCATTGTGTGTTCTAAATATAGAGAAAACTTCTATTCAAGTTGGATTTTTCCCCTGTATTTCTGTTGATTGTCTCCTTAAATTAAAAATCCCTAATGAGACAGAGATACGATGGCTACACCTGTAATTTACTGGCTGTGAAATTAGTTAGTCTGGATAATTCATCCCATGGGTGACAAGGATGAGATCACAGAGTGAACAGCCAGGTGAGAATGAAGACTGTAAAGAATGACTCTTTCTGCTATTACACCCTCAGAATTTACACATCGAGGCTAAGAGGAAAATGCATGTGGAAAACTCATTCTCTAGGTGATCTCAATTTACCTCCAGTCCACATTCAGTCCCAACACATCACACTGGAAGCTTGGCTAAGACAGATCTACTAAGTCACCACATGTCAGATTTGGTGCATAATAGTTAAAATGAAATTACCATCTTAGCCAAACAATAAAACCTAGATTAGGAAAAGAGATTGATGATCACTGGAGAAGTAAGGTATTTAATTTTTTAAACATTTATTTTTGCTGATTAGATGACTTATTCTAGAAGATTGTCATCCTAACTCCTTCCCTTGAAACTCTTTATAAGACTTTTGGAATTAGACTGTTACTGAATTATCCATACTTCCTTTGAAAAAAACTCTATGTAGTTAATCTTTGAAGTTTGAGGAAAAAAGGTAAAATTCCAGGAGGAAAGGAATACAAAGATATAGAAAGATGCTACTTTAACTGTATGTCTACTACAAAGCCTCGTAGAATTTATGAGAGGTGCATTACTTGCGAGTCTTTAAGCCAACATAAAAGTATGCACTAATACCAACATTAGTTGGCTGTATAATTAAAGAATATAGTTTCTGAATAGTTGTAGTTTTTGTTAGGTGCTGCCAATTTTTGTCTGACTCATAGCAATCCTATGCACAGCAAAATGAAACATTCCCTGATTCTGTGCCAGGCACACGATCTTATTTATGTTTCAGCCCATTGTTCCAGACACTGTGTCAATCCATCTAGTGGAGGGTTTTCCTTTTTTTTCATTCACCTGCCACTCTCCCAAACATGATGTCCTTCAGGGATTCATCCCTCCTGACAACATGTCCAAAATACATAAGAAGCAGTGTAGCCATCCTTGCCTTCAAGGAGCACTCTGGTTGAACTTCTTAGAGGACAGATCTGTTGTTTCTTTTAGCAGTCCATGTGATATTCAGTATTTTTCTCTGCACCACAATTCAAAACCATCGATTCTTCTGTGTTCTTCCTTGTTCAATGTCCAGCATTCACAACCATATGTTAGGACTGAAAATATCATGACATGAATCAGACACACCCTCATCTTCGATGGGACATCTTTACTTTTCAATATTTTAAAGAGATCTTTTGCCACAGCTTTTTCTAAAACAATGCATCTTTTGATTTCTTGTCTGCTGCTTCCACAGATGTTGATTGTAGAAGCAAGGAAAGCAAAATCTTAGGCAACCTCAATCTTTTCTCCATTTATTGTGAAGTTGCATACTGACCCACTTGTAAGGGTTTTTGTTTTGTTGATGTTGAGACGCAATCCATACTGAAGGCTGTGTTCTTTGATCTTCATCAGTAAATATTTCAAATCTTCTTCACTTTCAGCAAGTAGAGCTGGGCCATCTGCTTAATGGAGGTTGTTCATGAGTCTTCCTCCAATCCTGATGCTATGTTCTTCTTCATAAAGTCCAGCTTCTCAGATTATTTACTCAGCATAGAAATTTAAGAGATATGGAGAAACTCTACAGCCTTGACAACTTCTCAACTTTACACCAGGCAGTGTTTCCTTGTTCTATTTGAACAACTGCCTTCTGGTTCATGGACAGATTCCTCATCAATACAATTAGGTGCTCTGTTTTTTCCATTCTTCACAGTGTTACCCATAATTTGTTATGATCCATGAAATCAAATGCCTTTGCACAGGCAATAAAACATAGATAGACATTTTTCAGATATTCTCTTCTTTCAGATAATATCCACCTGACATCGACAATGATGTCCCTTGTTGCCCACCCTTTTCTGAATATGGTTTGATTTTATGGCAATTCTCTGTCTATATACTGCTGCCACTTTTGAATTATCTTTAGTAAAATTTTGCTTGCATGTGATATTAACGATATTCTTCTATAGTTTCCACATTCAGTTGGATCCCTTTTCTTGAGAATAGGCACAAATATGGATCTGTTCTAGTCAGTTGGCCAGGTAGCTGTTTTCAAAATCTTTTAGCATAAACATGTTAGCACCTGTACTGTTACATCTGTTTATTGAAATATCTCTATTGGTATTCCATCACTTTCTTGAGCCTTGTGTTTTGCCAATTCCTTCAAGGCAGCTTCTACTTTGTCTTCCAATACCATTGGTTCCTCTTCATACACAACCTCTTGAAATGGTTGGCTATCTAACAAATCTTTTTGGTATAATGACTCTGTGTATTCCTTCCATCGTCTTTTTATGTTTCCTGCATCATTTAATATTTTCCCTGTAGAATCTTTCACTATTTCCCCTTGAGGCTTGAATTTTTTCTTCATTACCTTAAGCTTGAGAAACACAGAGCATGTTCTTCTCTTTTGGTTTTCTATCTCCAGTTCTTTCACATGACATTATATTTGTTTTGTGTTCTAGAGCTGCCTTTTGAAATCATCTGTTTAGTTCCTTAACTTCATCATGTCTTCCTTTTATTTTAGCTGCTCGACATTCAAGGGCAAGTTTCAGAGTCTCTTTTGACATATAATTTGGTCTTTTCTTTTTTTCCCCTGTCTTTTTAATAACCTTTTGTTTCCTTCATAGATAGTACTCTTTGCAAATACCAATTGCTAGAATTTTCTGTATGTTGTAAATGAAGTCTACCTTACAAAATAATTAACCAACAAACTCTACAGTTTAGTGCAAGAGTTTATTACAACTTCCTCATCCATGCCTCTAGTCAGATGTTGCAAAATATCTTGTTGTAATATTCAAACACCTAAGACTCTAAATAAAAGTGGGAATGAAGGAAAGAAAAGGAGGAATGCCAAAGGATTACTAATAAAGTACATATGTTTGTTTGTCTGACTTAAAACTCAGATTGGAAAGGTGATGGGAAATCCTGGAAACTACAAAATGGACTAATTAGTACCTGGGACCAAAAAAATTATGAGAGAAACTTACAATTGACTGATTAATCCCTGAAATGAAAAGCTGGAGAGATTTGGGGGTTTTTAGGACATTCAATAGCAGCCATCCATATGGAAGAATTTAGAAAGCCATAATATCCAGGGAAACTTGCATGCTCAAAGATAACTACACATTGAACTGACCACTAGACCAGTTACAAGTCTGGAAGACAAAATATTAGCCTGCTCAGCACAGAGGTAATCAACAAAAACAGAAAAATATTTTGCTTTGCTTTGTTTATGTTCATTTTTTCTTCCTTTATTTTTTAACCTTTTGAATTTCAAAGAAATTTCTGTCAAAATATTAGCTGAACATGAGTTAAAAGAAAAGAGACTAAAATTACTATGCATAAAAAAGAACACAGACTCCAGAAAAGTATTTTGGGAATGTCACTACCATAGCCTTCAACAACCAAATAAAAAAAAAATAGGAACATTAAGAAAAGATAAATAGCAAACCAAGGAGAAAAGAACCTGATTTTCAGAGTTAGCACTTTAAAATATTCCCTATTCAGTTTTCAACAATAAAAAAACAAAAATCACAAAGGACACAGATAATACTCAGCAAAGCATGATAGTGTAAGAAACAATAAATTGACAAAAAGTTTGCTGAGGAATCTTAGGCAGAATTACTAGAAAAATACTTCATGTAACTATTAAACATTTTTAAAAAGCTAAAGGAAAAATGAGGAAAATCAGGAAAATAATATAGGAACAGAATGAAAATATCACCAAGGAGACAGAAAGCATAAAAAGGGACTACACCTAAATTCTGAACTTAAAGAGTTAAAAAAATGAAATACAAAATATGAATAATTTTGCCGGGCATGGTGGTGCATGCCTGTAATCCCAGCTGCTCAGGAGGTAGAGGCAGGAGGATTGCAAGTTTGAGACCAGAGGCAGTCTGTGTAACTTAGGGAGACCACGTCTCAAAAAGTAAAAAAATGGGCTGAGGGTGCAGTTAAGTGGTCCAGCAGTTGTAGAGCATGCAAGCACGTGGCCCTGTGTTCAATCCCCAGTACCGCAAAAAGTAAAATAAAAAGAATAATTTCACAGTAAATTTGAATAGGCAGGAGAACAAATAAGCAAACGTGAAACAGAACAATTCATTTTATTGAATCTGAAGAACAGAAAGGAAATGAAAAAAGAAAAGTGATCAAAGTATAGGAGCTACAGGACACCATGAGGTAGACCAACATGAAATAATGAGTATGTTAGTACCACCAGAAGAGATTGTAATGGGAAGAAAAATATTTGACAAAATAATGACCAAAACGTTCCAAAATACATGCAATACATGAATCTACAATGCAAGTAGAACGATGAATTTCTACTAGGCTAAACTGAAGAATGCCCACACCAAATCAACAAATGCCAGAGGCATGAGCTAGTCTTGAAAGCATTAAGAGAGGAAGATTTCATTACAAGTAAGGGCTCCTTAATACAATGGACCATTTCTCTCCCATCAGAAACTATAGTGGCCTACAAGGAAGTGCAATGAAATATTTAGAGAACTACAGAGAAAAACAAAACCAACCAACACATCTATATCTGGAAAAACTATCCTTCAAAAGTGAGAGGGAAATTAAGACATTTCTAGATCAAGAAAAAGAGAAAGACAGAAGATATTACTACTAGGCTTCTCCTATAGGAATTGTTAACAAGTCTTTTTGATTGAAATGAAAGAACACTAAAGAGGATTTTGAAGCTACAAAATAAAGGTAAGTACAGGGGCATATATCAGAGATAGTATTAAAGAATTTTTGGTTTATAATTAAAATTTTTATTTCCAACATCATTTAAAAGATAAATGCATACAACTTAAAGATTGTGATAGTAGGCACAGAGTGCCTGCAACAGAGACCAGGACTGACTTTGTGATATGGCACCTTTCTCTGAGATGATCACCCAACTACCTGGTGGCAGGTTGATTACATTGGATTCCTTCCATCATGGAAAGAGCAGCATTCTGTTCTTACTGTGGTAGAAACTCAGCATGGGTATCAATTCTTCTACTGTGTATGCAGTGTTTCTGCCAAATCTCCAACAACTGACTTACAAAATGCTATATCCACTATTATGTCACTCTGTATGTCATTGCTTCTGATCAAGTCACTCACTTCACAGCAAAAGAAGTGTGGTTATGAGCCCATACTCATGCTACTCTTACCAATTTCCCCATCCTCCTGAAGTACCCAGTTTGATACAAAGGTGAGATACATTTTTTAATACACAGTTACACAAACAGCTATGTGGCAACACCTTAAAGGCCTCAGGAAATGTTCCCTAGAAGGCTTCTTAAGCTCTGAATCACTGTCCAAAATATGATACTCTTTCTTCTATAGCCAGAATTCACAGTAATCAAGGGGAAGAAATGGGAATAGATCCCCTTTCTATAACCCAGTCATTCACTAGCAAAATTTTGGTTTCCTGGGCCCAGACTCTATGCTATGCTGGACTAGTAATTATAGCTCCAGAAGGAAAAATGCTTCCACCAGAAGATACCACAATGATTCCTATTGAACTAGAGGTTCACACTGCTGCCTAGCCTCTTTGGACTGCTTGTGCCTCTGAATTAATCATCAAAGAATGGAAATACCATGCTGCCCGGGTGTGGATTCAGGCCATCAAGGGAAATGGACTACTCCTTAGACAATTTCCTCAAAATGGAAGTAAAGAAGAAGATGTATGGAATGTGGAAGTTTCCTTTGGCTCTCTGTTAGTTTTAACCTATCTTGAATTAGATCAATGGAAAACTACAGCAATTTAATCCAGGAAGAACTTGTAACATGCAAGCCATTCAGTTCTGAGAGTTTAGATCACTTCACAACATACAGAACTATGACCTTTTCAGTTGCTTCTGATTGCAAAGTCACTACAAAGCAGTTAGTGATAGGAGGTCATTATAAATACCACCTAGG
This sequence comes from Pedetes capensis, assembly GCA_007922755.1. Classification (NCBI taxonomy): domain Eukaryota; kingdom Metazoa; phylum Chordata; class Mammalia; order Rodentia; family Pedetidae; genus Pedetes; species Pedetes capensis. The sequence continues at coordinate 75,931 of VMDO01008691.1, forward strand.
ATCATGTGACCAGTCATAGAAATAAGAACTATAATTGTCACAAGTATTTTTGTATATCGTTATGAACAAAATAAAGAAAACATACTTCTGTAATGAGCATGTTACATTATACATAATATCTTTATCTTCTCTCTCTTATTCCATCATTATGTAACATAAGATGTGTTGGTATTATATCAGAGTATTTAAATATTGATGATTTTATATTATGATATTTAACCTATAAAATATAGAGAAGAAAAGTAAACATCAGTGTAGGGTTCTATCTCTTCTTTTTGAAGAAAGAGTTAGTGAATTTTGAGTTGTACATAGAATAGTTGTATCATATTAGATGAAATTGTTGTTGTTGTTGTTAGATGCCTTCAAGTCATGTCCGACTCTTAGTGACTCTCATAGGGTTTTCCCTGGCTGATTTTTAGGATTGCCTTGGGAGTGGATTGCCACATCCTCCTCCCATTTAGGTGGAATTATGAACTCATAAATTCATCATTTGGATATTAAATATAGCTTAAGGAGATGCATATGGGTGCTAAGATGTTAAGAGGTGCAGTTATGATAGTTAATTTCAGGTATCATCTTGATGGAGCCTCAGGATATCCAGAAAGCTGGCTAAAATTTTGAGGGGAACTTTTGTGTGAGGGTATTTTGGGATGAGTTTAACATCTCAATTGATAGACTGAATAAAACAAACCATCCTCCCTGTTATTGGTAAGCCTCATCCAATCACGTGAAGACCTCAATACAATGTAAATTCTGATCTTCCCTTAAATAAGAGTACTTCCTCTTGCATGATTGCCTTTGAGTTAAAATGTTGATTCATTCCTACATTTGGACTCAAACCAAAACATAGGCTCTTCCTGAGCCTTGGAGTGGCTGATTTTTGGACTGGTACTATACTATTGGATATATATACACCAGGAGATTATCATGGCCTCAGACTCATGTATCCATTATGCATCTATGTTAATTTACAAGACACATGCAAAGTCAAGTGGTCAGATACTGTGTTTAAAACATAAGATGCAGGTAAATAATTTCAAAGTTAAATTTAATAAGGTGCTTATGGTAATGGATTTAAAAATAAATATCTATGTTTTCAAGCACATATAATGATTTATAGATCATTTGATATTAGTCTCATCTTCTAGCACCCTTGCCCCATATACATATGTGCAACTTTTTGACAAATATGCTTCCATAGTGAACTATAGCTGAATGATTTAATCTTAGAGTTGTTCCTAGAGAAAGCTTTGGTGAGATGTGATCACTGTTTGAATGAGGTGTATGTGTAGTACTTAATTCTGAATGGAACCAGGAGGTGGAAAGGACAAAGAAGATATGGATATGGTATATATAATTTCTCTCATAACTTCCATAGATACATATGTACATGTATTATATATATTTTACAAATAAAGATAATTTAAATAAATGCTCTTAATATTTTCAAGAGCTATAAATACCCTTCAAGATACAAAACCCTAGAGATGGGCTGGGATTCAGTTGGTAGAGTGCCACTCTGCAGTCTCTGAGGTCCTGAGTTTGATTCCTAGCAAAAATGAGAGAAGGACTTGGTAATCCACTTCTGAGGCAATCTCTAAACAATCAGCCATTGAAAACCCTATAAGGGTTCTTATGAGTCAAACACAACTCAGTGGTACCTAACAACAAGAACAATATAGAGAGATGAGTGTGTATATATACATATATACAAACACGTATTTCAATTACTTAATCTGTGGAACGAGCTTGGCACAAAGTATGAACACTTTTTAAGCTAATTTTATTAGTATAACATTATAGTGTCTTATTCAAGGCATCTTAATATTTGATCACTATTCTACTGTCAGGTTCTAGATTGTTTCACATAAATCTGATGCAGAAATAGATTCAAGTGACCAGCTGTGGTATAAGAGTCAGAATAGAGTAGGTATGTCCCTCCTAATTCCAGATAACAGACATGCAGGTGAATATATTTGTGTGTAGGTGTATATGTAGACACACAAATATGTATGTGTATATTGCATGTATTCTATTGCTTCATCTTTGTTTCTATGTTATCCTCTATATGCATTCATTTATGTTTATCTATCTGTCCTATATTCATGTTTTCATTGAAATAGTTGGGGCATCAAAATATTTATACATTTTAAGAGGTGTTATCTACATAATACTTTTCCTTTTTATCGGAAATTTTTAATATACAACTTAATGTGTTTCATTCTGACATGCATTTCATTGTGACATTTCCATATATTCTTTTCTTTGTATATGGCTCATATAAGTTCCCTCCTACCCGCTTGTGCACCTCCTCCTCTCTCTCCCAACCCCCCACCAAATGCCTCTCTTCTACTTGCATGTCTTTTTGTGGGATTATATGTCTACATACCCTTGCATCCCAAATATGATTTAAGTCCAAACTTTTTTCTGTAGTGATCTATCTTTTTACATTGTCAGTAGTATTACATGAATAATCTAGCCCATTTGCATTATTACCCTCCTTTGGTATTGTTAGTATTGTTATAATTATTTCCTGAACTATTAAAGTTGGGCTGTTTACATTGAAGTCGCCCTCTCTCTCATTCCTTGCTTCTCCTTGTCCCTCCACACCCTCCTGTCATGTCCCATCATCTCTTACTTTTGCTAGATCCCTTCCTCCTTTCCACTCCCTAAATTGTCCCCTCTCTGGTAAGTTAATTTTAGCTTTTCATTATGTTCCAATTTCTGTACAGGATTTTTTCCTTCTTTTAAATTTGGTTCAGCTCCCACATATGACTGAGAACATGTGGGATTTCTTTTTTTGGCCTTTTGTTAGTTCACTTAAAATAATTTTCCCCAATTCCATCCATTTTGCTTCAAAAGATATTATTTCATTTTTTTAATTGCTGAGTAGTGTTCCATTTTGCATGTGTACCATAACTTTTTTATCCATTCTTCTGTTGATGGGCACTTTGGTTGATTCCCTATCCTTGCTATTGTGAAATCCTTGCATTGAACATGGAGATGCAGGTGTCTCTGTGGTATGATGACTCATCTCCCTTTGGGTATATTCCCAATAGTGTTATATCTGAGTCATATGGTAGGTCTATTTTTAGTTTTCTAACATACCTCCATATTTGTTGGGGATTTTTAAAGCCCCCTATAAATAGGGTGCCTCAACCAGCATGAGGGGCTAACACTCAAGCTACATTCTACTCACTCCTTTATCCCCCCTCCCACTGAGTGAGCAAAGATGGCCCATGACCATCCTGACCCTGTCCCAACCACCTCAATTTTGATTGGCTATCCCTAGCACCTCAGTTAAATAACTGCCCCTATCTGGCAGGTATGACAGTTTAGCTGTTGTACCTGTCAGGAATAAGCCCTGATTGGCTAACCCCAGTACACACCCCCTCCCAGGAGCCTATATAAGCAAGCTCCTGGACCCCACCTTGACCCACTTGTTGCACCTGCTACTGGACCCCATCACCTTGACCCAGCACTCCCCAATCTGGCAGAAGATCTCCAAGAAAGCCGATGAGTCAAGACCAAGGGCCCCGAAGTGCTGAAGGCTACAAGCAAGCCACGAAGAGCCTCTCAATTCCTCCCATCCTTGGGAAGGAGGGAGGCTGAGAAGGCGAGCTGCAAGAGTCAAGACCACTGGATCTCCAGCCCAGTGGAACACCAACTGCTTATACCTGTGCCTTTAAGTCTGAGCTGTACCACCAGTGAGCCTGCAGCATTCTGTGCTGCAGGCTTAGAGCTAGCACTTGAGCACTTGACAGGGGCTGCTTGTTGGTTGCACCCCACTTGGGGAGCAACCCAATAAACTTTCCCTCTCCTGTTTCCCACAGAAGGTCTCCTAAGGTCCTCCTTTGGCACCTCTGGCCACCACACCAACCTAGTCCAGTGGATCCCTGATACCCACTTGGTGCCAGGGCAAGGCTCTGACCTCTGCCAGGCCTGACCCAAACCCCAACACATATTGATTTCTAAAGTGGTTGGACCAATTTACAATTCCATCAGCAGTGTAAGAGTGTTCCCTTTCCTCCATAGCCTTGCCAGCATTTGTTCTTATATGTTTTACAGATCTTGTCCATTCCTACTGGAGTAAGGTGGAATCTCAGTATTGTTTTGACTTGCATTTCCCTAATGGCTAGGGATATTGAGCATTTTTTCATGTGTTTCATGGCTTTATGAGTCGCTTCATCTGAGAACTGTCTATTCAGTTCTTTTTGCAATTTGTGTAGTGGTTTATTTGTTTCCTTGGGTATTGTTTTCTTGAGTTCTTTATAAATTCTGAGAATTTATATAATACTTTTCAAAGTTAAATTGAATTATGGTAGCAATGTGTAGTTATGACATTTGCTCAAAAGATGGTGTTAATGAAATGAATGCTAGAACCACTATGTGACAGGCAGGGCAGTAAAAGAAAATAGTGGAAGTATGTTTATCATTTCAGCAGTGCAAGATCATTTTGAAGTGGCATAGAAATTTGAGAACATGGTGAATTACAATGACAATGGAGGTGTACATATGCAACAGAACCTCCAACACTCCTAACAATTGTACATATTCATGATAAGCTTCAGATGTGTGGTATTATATGTGATGTGCACAAGAGAAGATCCAGGAAACCTCATAGAGCAACAAGTCCTACTTCTTTTGCTATGGTACATACTATATTGGGCACCTCTTATAGTTGCAGAAGTCAAACATGATTTGTATTCATCTTTTGTCACTGGTGTGGCTTGAGTTTTACAATTTTAATACAGAATTTTTCCTTTCTTAAAATCTACAGACTCTATGCTCCTCAGATTAAGAACCTTTATTTAAATAGGTCATGAGCCCATTCCTAGAAGGGCATTTGTATCCCCAGTCAGTGAAGATGTTCAAGTATCAGTGTGACAAGTAACTAATGAAAATAATGTAGAAAAGAATTTCACCACTAAGCAGTTATTGAAATCAATGTCTTATAATGTATTATTAGAGTTTCTGAACATTTTTCCATCCAGCCAGCCAGCCAGCCTTCATAATTTCAGTCACTGAAACAAATATAGCACTGTTGTTGTTGTTAGGTGCTGCTGAGTCAGTATCCAACTCATAGCGACCCTATGTACAACAGAACAAAACACTATTGTTAGTGATTCTCTACTATTCATAGGGTTTTCAATGGCTGGTTGTTTTTTGGGAGTGGGTTGCCAGGTCCTTCTCCCAAGCCTACAGTGCCTCATGTTCCCAGATGCTCTCCCATCTAAATACTAACCAGGTATGACCCTGCTTCACTTCCTAGATCTGACAGGATCAGATGTCACAGTGGAACTGCTGCAGGTAAAGCAAATAGAACAATAGAAATTCTTCATTTACTCAAGTAAACAGTATACATGCAGACACAATGCTTTTTTTTTTTTCTTTTTCATCGTGAGAGGAGTTTGCTTTCTTTCAGTATTGGGGTGTTGAACTCAGGGCCTTGCACTTGCATGCTTTGTAAGTGCTGTACCACTAAGCTGAACCGCTAGTCCATTTTTTATTATTTGTATTATTTTGAGACAGGATCTCCCTAAATTATGCATGCTACTTTTGGCTCAAACTAGAGTGATCCCCCTGCCTTCACTTCCCAAGTTGCTGGAATTACAGACGTGAGCTACTCATCCTGGCTAGGACTTCTTAAATGTAGGTGTTTCGTGGTTATTTTCACTGGAGAAAGTTATAGGTAATGTTGATGCAAAAATGTCAAGTAATAAATTGCATAACATTGATCAAGATTTCTTCCAATTATGAGATTCTAAGATTTTATGATGGAGAGTTCACTGGGATGCTAAAAAAGCACAAGCAAAAATTTGCTCAAATTGTCATATCTTATGTAAGACAAAGATGTAAAAATATAGGCTAGGCTGCATATTAGTGGGACAAAAATACTTATATAATATATGCATGAAAATATTGTTGATGATTACAATGATGATGAGCAAAAGATAGAACATTTACTCTTTCCCACACGGTGTGATTAACATTTTGCTTACATAATTTAAATTAATTTTCATTCCAACTTTAAATACATATTCAATTATTGTTCCTGTTTTAGAAATTAACAAAAATATATGGTTCTAGAAATTTTTAAGTAATTTGACCAGACTAGTAAAGAAAAGTAATAGACCAACATAGAGGAGAATAGGATTCAATTATGGACATTCTAGCACAGAATATTTTTTAAATCATATGTTGATCTTCTTTCAAAAATCTATAGAATTTATGGAGAATGGACTTAGCAGTGTGAACAGAG
>VMDO01008692.1:0-82209 GCA_007922755.1 Pedetes capensis
GGCAAAAGATCTCTTTAGAGTATTGAAAAGCAAAGATGTCACATTGAAGACGAAGGTGCGTCTGACTCATGCCATGGTATTTTCAGTGGCATCATATGGTTGTGAAAGCTGGACATTGAACAAGGGAGACAGAAAAAGAATTGATGCTTTTGAATTGTGGTGCTGGAGACATCTATTGAATATACCATGGACTGCCAAAGGAACCAACAAATTTGTCCTAGAAGAAGTGCAACCGGAGTGCTCCTTGGAAGCAAGAATGGCCAGACTGCGTCTTACATATTTCGGACATGTAGTCAGGAGAGATCAATCCCTGGAGAAGAACATCATGTTTGGGAGAGTGGCAGGTCAATGCAAAAGAGGAAAACCCTCCACCAGATGGATTGACACAGTGTGTGCAACAATGGGCTTAAACATAAGATCGTTTGCCTGGCACAGAATCGGGAAGTGTTTCGATCTGCTGTAGATAGGGTCGCTATGAGTTGGACTCGACGGCACCTAACAACAACAACAATGCATTTTTTCATCCAAAATTCTGCCCCCTCCTGGGCACATGATCAATGTCAATTTTATCTTTCCTGGAAGTTATGCAAATTTGTTTGGTAACATATATTTGATAAGAATAGGCACAAGTAAGTAATGGGACTTGCTTAACCACCTGTTTTTAAAATTCAGCTTTACTGAGAGTCAGTAATTTTAGTACAACTAGCAAGAAAACTGCTAAAAGGACTGACTGCATAGAGACACTATTTTGAGAGACATTTCAAACAAAAATATTAAATAGCAACAAGCCATGCTTAGGGTCAAAATGTATACGACCTTTGAGTTTAACCTTACTTTCTCCTTTATAATCATGTGCTTCTCCGAGAATCTCACAGATAAAATTGTGGGCCATGTTTGCAGGTAACGTGCCTAGACAACTTCTCATCTTACCAAAGAGGAGTTCCTTAGAAGGTATACCAAAACATTTCTATGTAATTTTTTAAATCCTCTAAGCAATGGAACTTCTTCTTTTTCTCTATATTGACCTATGTTTCTATCATATTGTCACTTCTCTCATCCCCATAACTAAACAATGCACCTTGTAAAGTCACCTTGCATTTCATTTACAAAATGGGAAATTCTTTAAGATATTAAGAATAGGTATTGCAGTTCATTGTTTTGTTTAAATTTTGAACTGGGATCCATTAGCATAGCCTGGACCCTACAGTAAAAGTCAAGTTCAGAATAACTACCCTAATTTTCATCAAGGCCTCCTCCATAGCACTGATTTCTCCATTGTTGTTGTTGTTAGGTGCTGTCGAGTTGGGTCCAACTCATAGTGACTCTATGTACAACAGAACAAAACACTCTCTGACACTGTGCCATTCCCTGCACTATGTCACAGTTTATCTACTATCCATAGGGTTTTTGATGGCTGATTGTTTCAGGATTGTTTTGGGAGTGGGTTGCCCGGTTTTCTCTCATTTTTGAGGAGCCGAGGATCTAACCCAAGGCCTCAGAATGTGCATATTTGTAGTTTTCAAGGATTAGGACCTGGAATAGCCCCTTTGATGAGACCATTGTTCTGCCCATCACAGATGTCTTGTAATCACATCAACCATAAAATAACAAAACTGAATTCCTGATTTAACAGATCTTGCTCCTGTCCAAATATCCCCCAACTTTATTAATGCCAACAGTGCCCTTCCAGTTGGTTAAACCAAAAGGTTTGTAGTTATCTTTACTCTTCTGATCTTTCCATCTCACGTTCAGTTCTCAGCAAATCCTGTGGAATCTACCTACCCAGACTCTGATGATCTGTCAAGCTTTGCCATTACCACCCCAGGTTATTCTAACAGTCTTCTCACCTATCTCTGGTTTCTGCCCTCCTCCACCAGGGATGAATACAGAGAACACAGAGGATTTTTAGGGAAGTAAAAATGCTTTGTATGATGTTATAACAATAGATCCACGTCATTCCTGTTGGGGCTCAGGAAATGATAATCCAAAGCATAGTGCTTTGATGTGCTTAGTGAGAGAAACAGTCTCAGAATCAAAGTCTCCTTAACCTTCCCTTCTTTCTCTCCCAAGGGCAGGGAGGGGATTTCTCTAAAGTTCCTTTACCTGACTGAAGCAATTTCTTCCAAAAGAAATGCAATTGCCTGAAGTCCTTCCCTAGGAATCTCATTAAATAATTAAGAAAGATTAACTACCTAAGAGGAGATTAAAAATCATCACCATGTCCAGACTTTTCATCAATTTTTCTGAGTACATGTCGGAGAGATTACATAGGAGACTTTATCTGCACTATAAGACAACCTTTTCTTGCAGTGAAGTTTATCTCAGGTCAGTGTTTGCTTTGGGGCTCACTCATTTATTCTAAAAGTTATTTTCAACCTTTTGAAATTACCTACGTTCAAATCATTTACAACCTTCCAAAATTGCTCACAATACCTCATTTCGCTGTGTTCTGTGAAGAATGATATATGAGTTTATGAATCTCACTGGGTTATTGGGTAATCACTCTTCTGTGATGCCCCCATGCACATCAATAAATTTATATGCCTTTTTCTCCTGTTAAACTATTGTCAGCTAATTTCGATGAACTTTTGGAGGATGGAGGGAGATTTTCCACCACCTTTACAATATACATAGTTAAAACTCATAGAATGAAGAGCACCAAAGATGATCCCAGATACAGACTATGGACTTTAGGTGATAAAGCATGCCTTGGTGTAGGTTCATTGATTATAAAATATCTATCAGTCTGGTGGTAGGTGTTAATATGAGCAAGGCTATGCGTTTGGGGGAACAGGTGGTATATAGGAAACCTCTGTACCTTCTCAATTCTGCTGTGAATCTAAGTCTGCTGTAATAAAAAAAGAAAGTCTTAAAACAACAAAAATAATGACAACAGCCTCTTCCAAGACTTCTCAGCATCAAAACACTGACATCTGCAAGGACTACGTGGTTTGGCTATTCCTTCTACTTTTCTAGTCTCTTCTCTTTCCTTCCCTACTTGCTTCATTTCACCCACAGGAGCCCCCCTGCTTTGCCTGCAACTTGCCAGACAAGACCTCAGGACTTTTGCCCTTTGCTATTTACTCTTGTTGGAATGTTCTTTGGGCAGACATCTGTTTGGATCTCCCTCAGCCTTTGCTCAAAGGTGACCTTCTCAGTGAGGCTTTGCCTCTCCATTATCCTTTACTTTAAATTGCATGCACACACAAGCACCTATAGAACTTTCCCATTCTTTACTCCTTCACTCTTTGTCACTTTCTAACATCATATAATTTACATGCTTCTATTGTTTTTCTGTCTCTCAGAAAACAGAATATGCTATCTCAAATATGCCACTTCAGGTAGGGATTATTTTGAGAAATTGCAGATATAGAAGCTCTAAAAACAGAGCCAAAGCTGTGAAGGAAATTTATATCTACAAAGGAAATCTCCATTTGTGAAGTTTTCTCCTTTTGTACTAGGAAGAGGATGCCTTTACATCACAAGAGATCCTTAACAATAGAGAAGGCACATCTTTGTCTTCTGTTGCTATAGTAGAACACCACAGATAGGTAATTTATAAAGAGAACAAGTTTACTTAGTTCATGGTTCTGGAAGCTAGGAAATCTATGTGAACCTAACACTAGCATCTGCTTAACATCAGTGAGGGCCTTCTTGCTGCATCATAACATCTTGTAGGACATCACATGGTGATTAACAACAAGCATACCAGCTTAGTTTTTTCTTCCTTTTTTTGTTTTTAACCTGGTACTTGGGGGTTGAACCCAGGGTTTTGCACATACTGTGCAAGTGCTCTACCACTAGGCTGCAAAACCAGTCCTTTTTTATTTTTTAATTTTGAGACAGGATCTCACTAAGTCACACAGGTTGCTGTGGCCTTGAACTCACGATCTTCCTGTCTCAGCCTCCCAAATCACTGGGATTACAAGTATGCGTCACTGTGCCCAGCTTCTCTTCCTTTTTAAATAATGCCACTAATGCCATGATGTGGTCCCCACCCTCATGATCTGCCTGTGCCAGGCTCTGTGATAAGCACTTTGTGTAATTGTAATTCTCCCAACAACCCTATGAGGCAATTACAATTCTGGTAATTCCCATTTTACTGATGGAGAAAGTAGGACAGAGTTAAAGCTATGAGCTGAGTTGTGTTCCCTCAAAATTCATATGTTGAGCTGGGGGCCTTGGCACACACCTCTAAACCCAATAACTCTGGAGGCTGAGAAAAGAGGATATGGAATTCTAAGCCAGAGGCAGCTTGTGAAATTTAGCAAGATTCTATCTCAAAATAAAAAGGGATTAGAGGCGCAGCTCAGTGGTAGAGCATGTGTGAGGCTCTGGGTTCAACCTCCTAACACTATATATCTGTATCTATATATAGACATAGATATAGACATATAGATATATAGATATATTTCCTGTATATGTTTAAATCTTAGTCCCTAGCATCTCAAAACGTGACTGTATTTGAAGAAAAGAGTCTGTGTTAGTCAGACCTCCATCACTGTGGCAGAATATCTGACATACACAACTGAGAAGGAAGGGTTATTTCTTCTGGTTCATTGCTTCACAGGTTTCAGTCATAGTCCTTGGCTCTGTTCCTTCTGGGGCCATGGTGAGGCAGAACATCATGGTAGGAGCATGTGGTGGAGGCTACTCACCTCATGATGGACAGGAAGCTGAGAGAGAATGCCAATGTTACAGGCCTTCCTCCTTTCCCCTCTTTTATTCCATTTGTGCCTTCAGCCTATTGGATGATGACACCCATGTTCCTGGCAGGATTTTCCCCCTTAGATAATTGTCTCTGAAAAGGGTCTCCTGGACATACCCAGAGGCATGCTTTACTAACATCTTAGGCTTCTCTCAATCCAATTAGGTTGACAGTCAAGATCGACTGTCATAGATCTTTAACCTCTGCAGAGACAAAGCACTAAATAACATTTGCTATTGATCTCTCTATTATGTTGCTTTTTCTTTTGTTATTCAGTGAGGACCAGGTACTATTTCTTGAGATTACAACAATAATACATTGAAAATATACGGTCTAGCAATATAGACATGTAAATACTTGCTATTTTATGTACTTTACCAAGACCTTCAGCAAGTTAGGATCTCGTACTGGTTACTAATGAACTCTCTGGGTATATACGTTAACGACAGACTGTAATTTCTTTCACTATGCTTAATTTCCTTTGGGATATACAAATTTTTCTTTATCTTTTCTTTCCTTGCTTTTCCCACCACTTACCTTCTTTCCTTCCTTCCTTCCTTCCTTCCTTCCTTCCTTCCTTCCTTTTCGTTTCTTTTTCTGAAGTATTGAGGACTGAACCCAGGGCCTTGCACATGCTAGACAAGCACTCTCCCCACTACTGGTTACAAGGATGTTATTATGGACAAAGCAGATAAGCTTTAGACTCTTACCTGCTCAGAACTAATTGCAAACTACAGACACAGATTAACTGAATCATCATGCCTACCATGACTCCATATTTCTTTGTCATTATTTATTGGATTCAGGTGAGTCTAGAAATGCCACTGTTCCTTACTACAGACCATATCAATCTTATTTCAAAATATCAAATTCCAATGTTCAGAGCATTTGAAGCTATGCAAACATCCTTCTGGAGCAATAATCATTCCCTCACTCTTAAAGTGTATGCCAACTAGAAATTCCAGTAGACTTACTTCCATTTTCATATCAGTAAGAACAAGGAGAAAAGTTGCTATCTGGAAGCATAAAGTCAATGGAAAGACAAACCTCAAGCTTACACATGTATAAAAATTAAAATGTCCTCTGACAAGATAGGTTAAATGTCACTGATGTGTTTCGGCTTGGAGGTTAGTATTTGTCACTCCCTAATATGCATAAAGCATGCAAAATGTCAGTTTTGTATTAAATAGGATCATAGGGGCTGGAATTTAGCTCAGTGGGTAAAGCGCTGCGCTGCAGCCTCTGAGGCCCCAAGTTCAATTCCCAGCACCGCAAAAATGGGAGAAGGGCCTGGCAATCCACTCCCAAGGCAATCCCAAAGCACTCAGCCATTGAAAACCCTATGAGGGTCGCTATGAGTCGGATACCGACTCGACGGCACCTAACAACAACAAAAACAACAACAACAACAACAGGATCATAGGTGACTGTTGGTCTTTCATTAAACATTATCTTGGTTATTAATTTAGTTATTCCAGAACTAATTCTATGACATTTGGCTCTGAATAACACACTTTATCACCAAGTTCTAGGAGCTGCTTGTGCCTCACTGTACAGTAATTCACAGTACACAGGTATTTAATCAAGGTGATAAGTGAGGCTGAAATATTTTTGTTTTAGTTGTTGTTTGTGTTGTTTATTTTTGTTCTGTTTTGTTTGAGATAGGATTTCACTATGTAGCCCAGGCTGGCCTCAAACTCACCACCATCTCCCCTCAGCCTCCTAAATGCTAGGATATAGACGTGTGGCACTATACTCAGCTGTTTTAGTTATTTTTAATTTTAAAACTTAATTGTGAATATTAAGGCTAAAGCCTAAAAGACTCAGAGCATAGAGTGCATGTCATAACCCACAGAACTGAAAATAATATATGGTGATATCACAAAAAGGGGCAGAGGAGAGCAGAGAATCAGATGCTTCCAGAGCCTATGTAATTCATAAGACCTTCCAGAAATCTAGATCAGGGCTGGAGAGTAGGGAAGGAAGGGAGAAGGATGTGAAAGGAAAAATCCCAGAATTTGGCAATTTATCTATGAAAAATGGATTATTCAAAAATGAATGAGTTACAATGATTTAGTAAAATTAGATATTCTGTAATCTACTGTATAGAAAATGGAGCTTGAGATTTAAATCCAGTTCTTAAGCATTTTTTGAAAGAGATGAAAATGTGTATATCTAAGTAATATGTTCTAGGACTCTAAATCTTATACCAGGACACTAGCATTTATTGAGCTTCTGTAGTAGAGCAGGCATGGTGCTGAAAGCCTTCCACATACTACCTTGTTGAATTATTCCAGAGGAGTAAGTAAGTACTTAGAGAGGCTGGCCAGGTACTTTTTATTTGCCTATCCAGATCCTCACTCTGTTCTAGTGGAGCCTGGGTAACATGAATCATATTGACTGACTACTTTGTCCTTCTTCTTCTCATTGAGTTTGGCCAATGAGAAGGTTGAAGGAGAGTGAGATCAAGTTTGTGTTCTCCCAAATCTCTATGTCATATTGCCATGGAATGTCTTCATTTTGCTACTGAACTGGTAACCTATCCTATCCTATCAGGTAACCCTCCAGATTTCTAGCCTTTCAAGGTCCCAGGAGCCACCCCATTCCATCAGCCTTCAGTCCCAGGATGGGTAGCTGTTCCTTGATGCTGCCAGGGTCAAAGCACTGTATTGTGCCTCACTGGTTTCCAAAAAGCTTGCCTACAATTTTGCAAATAGTTACCCAGCTGGAATGCACCATCTACTTCCTGCTTAGGACAGTCACTGACATATATATAGTTCTCAAGCAGAGATGGGGTGATGACTTCTCAGTGGGGATTTGGTCATCTTTGGTCTAGATGGTTGTGAATACTTCTTTCAACCCTGAGAGTCCTTCTTTGCAGTTTATGATCACACTATGAAAGACATTCATTATGTTTTACTCAAACATACAAAAAATGGCAATGATTTCCTGTGAAAACTCTTTACATTCTGTTGAGCAAAACTATTTTGTCTATCCTCTCAGAAGTTGCTATTTTGTGGTCACTGCAATTTACAAGAGAAAGGAAAAGAGTAAAAGCAATTGACAGTCTAATGTCAGAACTGAAAGGAAGACATTCTTCAGTTCTCTGGGGACTGAGTCCTTAGCTCCATGGAGAACCTGTGGCTTCCTGCCTGGAGAGGCTAATTTTCGAATTGCACCTGGGACTAGACCTGAGCGTGCTGCTCACTGGGTGAGGAAGGATTCCTGTCTATGAGCTCAGCTAGTCACGTAGTATACGACTTGGCTGGCAGGTACATCTGATGTGCAGAATGCAGAAACATTTTCCTAGTGTTTCCTGTGTGTTCAACAATCCATAAGGACTGATTCTGCACATTCCCTGGTAAAACATAGTGAGAAAAAATAATGAGGGAAATGACCCATGCTCACCTCAAACTTTCCAATCACCAACCTTGCTTTTGTTTTAAAATCAGAAAAAACAGCCAAATAGTTGTGATTACAGTGATCACAAAATAACAAGTTTCTGAGAGGATAGACAAAATGGTTTTGCTCAATTTCATGTAAAGAATTTTTACATGAAAATGTTGCCATTTCATGAATGATTGAAAAAAAGGGTAATGAATATCTTTCTAGTGTAACCATAAACAACATAGAAAGACTCCCAGGGCTGAAAGAAGCATTAAGAACAATTCAGACCAAAGGTGAGTAAATCCACCACTGAAAAATGGGTACCCCATCTCTGCTTGAGAACCATGTGTGCATAAGTGAGCATCCTGGCAGAAAATAGATGGCACATTCCAACTGGGGAACTAAAAAGGGACTACTTGCAAACTTGTAGGCAAGCTGTACAGAAACCAGTAAGAAGGAGTGCAGTATTTTGTTGTAATTATTATTGTTGTAATCATGTTGTAATTATTACTAATAGTATCTCATACCTGTCTAAGGCTTTATGACTCATGGTTGTAGTTTGTTGTTGTTAACTCATGGAGCCTCTCATTTTTATTCTTCTAAGAATCTCACACATGCAGAACTGTGCAGGCTTTAACTGCTGTTGTGGAGGTCATAAAAGACCCTGCAAGTTAAATTTTGCTTTTTGTTAAAATTTCTAATTGTCACATAAACATGTTGTTCTGTATAATCTCAGTACATCTGACCCAGAAGAAGAGGTGCTGGAAGTGAGGTGATTTAGCACCTGCCTAAGCCCAGGTAAGTGTCTGATGGGATCACATATGACCCCATGATACCACTTATAATTGCAAGTCATCTCCACATTTTATGATTGAACTCATGAAAATTGTTGATTTTATAATTTTTAGAATATCTGGATTATAAAACTCCCCATGTGTCTGTCAGTTTGTCATGCTGTGGGAGCTTGCATGTTACCGTGAGGCTGAAAGCTATGCCATCAGTGTTTCAGATACCAGCAGGGCCACTTATGGCAGATAGGTTTCAGCTGAGATTCCCAGACTAAGACAGACTGGGGAGAAGGACCTGGCAGCTCACTCCCAAAACAATTAGTCATTGAAAACCCTATGAATAGCAGAGAAGCACTGTCAAATACAGCACTGCAAATGAGACTCCCCACCCTCCCATCCTGGAAAGCCTTAAAGAAATGACTCGGGAAGAGTTGCTTCCTCAAAATAGAGTTTATCTTAATGATGGGAATAGAGTAAAGCTCCTGGGACCTCCATTTGCTGATGTGCCATGACTCAAAATGAGAAGAAACACAGAGTCTGTGACAATGGGCTCAAACATAAAAATGATTGTGTGCATGGTACAGTATTGGAGAGTGTTTTATTCTGCTATACACAGGGTCACTATGATTCAAGTCCAACTCAATGGCACCTAATAACAACATTATAAAACAAAAAGAGAATTTCTTATGTTAGTTTTAGTTTGATTTTAGTGTAGTTTTAAAAACTGATAAGGATTTTTTAGGTGTCACAAATTTTTTCTTAATTTTTTGATAATTATTGTTACATGGGGGACTGGGATTTAGCTCAGTTGGTAGAGCACTGCGCTGCAGTCTCTGAGGTCCTGAGTTCAATTCCCAGCACCCCAAAAATGGGAGAAGGACCTGGCAATCCACTCCCAAGTCAATCCCGAAACAGTCAGCCATTGAAAACCCTATGAGGGTCGCTATGAATCAGATACCAACTCGATGGCCCCTAACAACAACAACAACAATTGTTACATGAATAAATGTTATATTAGGACTTTTGAAAAGTGCTTTAGTTCACATAGCAACAGAATTAAACCTTAAAAACAAATATTTTAAATAATAAAAGGTGTTTTTTTTTTTTTTTATCTTGACACGGTCTCACTAAGTTATGCAGCCTACCTTTGGCCTCAAACTTGCAATACTCCTGCCTGCATCTCCTGAGTTGCTGGGATTACAGGCATATGCCACTGCACAAAGTTAAAAGTTTTTTAAAGTAAAAGCCTCTTAATGTCTACCTTTTTGTCTTAACCTTTAATTTTTTAATGAGATCTCATAAATGTGATTTCTATTGATTTTAGTAATAATAATCTTGTTAACAATATGATGTGTTACTGCTTGAATATAATGTATCCCCCAAAAGTCATGTGCTTGAATGTTGGGTCGCCACTGGTGGTGCCATCCTGGGAGGTTGTGAAACTTTGGGAGGCCAGTCTAGCTTGGTGGAAGTAGTTCCCTGGGAGTGGGCCTTTGGAGGTTTTTACCCTAGATTCACAGCCCAGGTCTCTCTGTTCCTGGTCCATCTTACCTGAAGTCATCAGCCATAGGCCCTGTCACCACCACTGCTGCCACCATGCCTGCCCTGCCACCATTATGGACTGATTCTCTAACTATGAGCTCCCAATAACTGTGAGCTCTTCCCCTATAAGTTTCCTTGGGTTGGTTTTTCTGATACAGTGATGACAGCCGAATAATATTATATTATTTGCTAAGTATTCATTTGTTGACTATCTTCGGTAAACAGAGAACTATGGTAGATGTTATGGGGAAGACTAAAACAGAACTTTTTGCAACAATAGAAATATTCTACCACTGGGTATGGGTGCCATTATTGCATGCCTGTAATACTAGCTACTCAGGATCTGAAACAGGATGATCACAGATTCAAGGCCAGAGGCAGCCTGTGCAATTTAGCGAGACCTTGTCTCAAAAAGAAAAAAGAAAAAGGGGCTGGGAGTGGTAGAGTAATTGCCTAGCATGCATGAGGCACTGGGTTCAACTCTTAGTACTACAGAAAAAAAAAAATACATACATATGTGTATGTTTGTGTATCTAATATGGTATCAACCATCCACTTGAAATATGGCTAATATAACCAAAGAATTGCATTTTAAATTTTATTTAATGTTAAGCTAACAATGTAATGTTGGGCTTTTGTTTGTTTGTTTGTTAGGTGCCATTGAGTTAGCTCTTAGTAAATCAAAATTTAAATATTTGAATTTAAACAGCTAGTAGCCACTGTATCTAGCATTACAGTTCTCAACAAAAGTAGACACTCTTATTCTGCCAGAATAGAAATTCCAGAGAGATTGTGTTGTATGTGTGGCCAGCCAGCAAGAGTTATGGCTTGAGAACAAACTACTGCATAAAAATTTAAAGCATAGCAAATATATCCAAATGTTTGCCTCATCTAATGGAATGATCTGAGTGGGATGAGGTTATTGGAAAGAAGGCTTAGAGAGAGTGGTATTTTGGGATCTGTTATTATAGAGGGAGGAGGAGTAGAGATGAGTGAAGGAGAAAGAACTGAGCGGGGGAGTGGAAGACATAGGCCCATAAGGAGCAGTTGCTGTGAAGAGGTAGGTGGTCCATACTCACCCTGATGAAAGACTCTGAGACATAAATGAGGTGAATATGGATATTATCCTTGAAAGGTAACATGGGAAGCCACTCTTGGAAGGGAAAAATAAAGAGAAGAAAATAAGGAGGAAGAAAATAAACTAGAGGAGAAAAAATTCTGCAGAGAACAATGTTCAACTGCTATGGCCTCCTACATCTTTTGTTACTGTCAATTATTTCCTAAAAATTGTTTCAGATAATAACAAAAGACTAGCAGACTCTTTTTGCTTATTTATAAAGCTGTTTGTATCATATTAAGAATTAAGAAAAACAAAAAATGTATACACAACTTGCAACAAAAACTTTCCATTTTGTTGTTTTAAGAATGCATACATAGCACGAGCAATCATTTGATTAATGTCATCTTTTGAATGAATGTCATACTATACAGTTATACTTTTTGGGCACTTCTGGTGTAAAATCACTTATTAATAAAAACTAACTCCTTCACAAATGCTATTTTAATTGAACTCATGATTTTCTGCTTCCTGCCTCTGTCCTTTGATCTGTGTATGAACACACACACACACACACACACACACACACACACACACAAGCATGCATATCCCCCCCCCCCCCCGCTCTTGCCAATCACCATTTTCAGGACAGTGCTTCTCAAACTATCTGAGGTGAAGAACAGTTTTGCTTTTCCCAATCTATCATGAAAATATACATTGTAAAAAAAAAAAAAACAACAAAAATGAAGTACTAGAAAAATGAAACAAGAAGAAGTACAAAGTACAGGCCAAGTTCTCTCTCTCTCTCTCTTTTTTTTTTTTTCCCTCTCCAGTACTGGATGGTTGAACTCAGGGCCTTGTGCATGTTCAGCAAGTGCTCTACTACCAAGCTACACCTCAAGCTCCCTTTATTTTATTTTTCTATTTTAGGACAAGATCTTGCTAAGTTGGATAGCCAGCTTCTGGCGTTGAAACTGCAATCTTCCTGCTTCAGCCTCCCAAGTCACTGAGTACAGGCTTGTGCTGTGGTACCCAGACAAGTTCTCTATTCTTAGATTCAGCATATATAATACTATGACTTTGACATATTGCTTTAAAAATTTCTAAATCTTACAATTTATTACTTATATCTTTGTAGACTGGTAAATACTTTGCTACTGGGTGCACATTTTCCCTTTCTCTCTCCCTTCCTTCCTTCTTTCCTTCCTTTTTTCCTTTTTATAGTGCTAAGGATTGAAGTCAAGGCCTCATACATGATAGAAAAGCACACAACCACTGAGCTACACATTCAACCTGGCACTATCTGTTGGACTACACTTTGAATAGTATTGACGTAGGTGCATGAAGATTCATCTAATCAATGTGTGTCTGTATACTGTCTATGTAAAAATAAACCAAATCATTTGAAGTTCATCTTTAAGGAAACAAAATTTTGTTTGAAATGCCTTTTTTTTTTTTTTTGCAGTACTAGGGTTGAACCCAAGGCCTTGCGCTTGCATGCTTTGCAAGTGCTGTACCACCGAGCTGTACCCTCAGCCCATTTTTTTTTTTTTTTACCTTTTTGAGACAGGGTCTTGCTAAATTAGTCAGACTGCCTCTGCTCTCGAACTTGCGATACTCCTGCCTCTGCCTCCCAAGTCACTGGGATTATAGGCGTGCACCACCCACCTGGCCCTGAAATGCCTTTTTACTTGTTATTTTCTTATGCTCTTATAATGTTGAAATGCCAAAAATTCCAGAATATTAATATATTGGATTCTCCCAACCGAGTAATTATGAGTATTGATCTCTACTACTCGTAATATTTATCT
The DNA here is from genome assembly GCA_007922755.1 of Pedetes capensis. Classification (NCBI taxonomy): domain Eukaryota; kingdom Metazoa; phylum Chordata; class Mammalia; order Rodentia; family Pedetidae; genus Pedetes; species Pedetes capensis. The sequence continues at coordinate 13,294 of VMDO01008692.1, forward strand.
ATTTGATGTGTTTCCCATCAAGAACGTTCATCTTATTCTTAAGTGCAATCTTGCAAGACAGATAGAGCCTAATGCTTACACCATTACAGTCTGTTGTCATGTTAAAGAATGAGCTACCAGGAAATAATTGAGTTTTCACATTCATCAATGTTTTATTGTGCATCTGAGGACACTGAAAAACAAATGTGGCCAAGGGATGTGAAGAAATCAATATTTAGGACTGCAAGGACTTGCAAATGTGCAAAAGTTCAATTTTTAAAATAAAAAACACGAACACAACTTCCTTAAAGTTGTATTTATTTATATTTTTTCTTACTTGAAATTCTCTTTTTTCCTTGAAATTTTAGGACAAGTGTAAAAAAATCACAACTAAAGCTTCACAAGAAGTAGGTGTGTATCACTTAGGAATAATACCCTCAGAAAAAACTGTGAAATAAAGCTTGAAAGCGGTTGGCATTTATTTTCCCTTTATCCCCTTAAAAATTTGAAGAAATCGCATTCCATTTCAGCAAAATGTGTATAGTGTTTTAATATTCCACCAATTACACCCAACAATCTGATGTTGTTGTTGTTAGGTGCTGTCGAGTCGGTATCTGACTCATAGTGACCCTATGTACAACAGGCAAAACACTATTGTCAGTGTTTCTCTGATGTTCATAGGGTTCTCAATTGTGGATTAATATTTGGGAGTGGGTTGCCAGGTCCTTCCCCCAAGCCTACAGTATCTGGTGTTCCCAGGTGGTCTCCCATCCGGGTACTAGCCAGGCCTGATCCTGCTTAGCTTCCGAGATCTGACGGGATCGGACGCCACAGTGGTAGAGCTGCAGGCAAACAATCTAATGTGACCTCTAAAATATTTAAAGGAAAGTCTTAATTTCATTACTATACAACACAAAACCACAAATGCAATAGGAAATATTTGATTGGATACTTGACAGTGGGCATTTTTAAGACAATGGAAAAATTTGAACATAAGCTGTATGTTAGATTATTTTTTTTTGTGAACACAAACTTCTTTGGTATGATAATGGTATTGTGAGTTTAAAAGAAAACATCCTTGTCCTTAGGAAACCCATAGTAAAGTATTTACAAAGGAAGTCTTATGATACATGCAATAAACTTTTTAAGTGGCTCAGCATTAAAAAGAGGCACATTGATAGGTAACTAGATATACAGACAGAAAAACAAGAAGAGAAAGTAAATTTGACAAAATGTTGACAATTGGTATTTCTAAGCAGGCCTACTTTTAAGCCCTGCACGTGCTGTGGCAAAATTGCAAATGGAGGCTCACAAACCATGTCTAAATATTTAGAATTATAAAGCATACTAACAAAATAATAAAATATATCACATCCTTTATTTTGAGCAATATATTTTGTATAAGCCTAGAAGCTAAGTTCAAATATACAATTCACAAATTCCTACATGTTTTGTGCTAGAACACAGTAATGCAAGGAGAGACAGCCCTTTGTCATCTGGCCTGCTGCCAGCCCCCTTCTCTTTGTCGCAACACCACATCCGTACTACATACATGGGTTGTTGTTTCATACATGGGAGGACCTCACAACTCATATGTGCAAGCACCTGCCATACCATAGCTCCCCAATCCCACTCCCACACATATTCCTTGACCACATTTAGGTCTTGGGGTATGCACATGGTCTAGCCTCAGGAAAAGAGATTCCCCAAAGGTGAAGGGAGCAACAGTTCTATATTCTAAGATAACTGAAGCACGGAATAAAAATGAGGGTGTAAGGGTGGGAAATGGAGTCCAGATGGATATGTCTCTCAGCATAGAATACTCCTCATCCTTTGGGGGAGGCAGGACTAGAGGGAAGCAATGAGGCCTAAAGTGTGGTGCCAGGATTGGATTTAGGTGAAATGATATAGATTTTCATTGATCTCATCCTTTCAATTTCCTCCCAGTTTCACTGATGTATAATTGACAAATAAAGGTTATATTTATTTAAGTTATATAATGTACTGTCTTGATATATGCATACATTGTGAAATGATTACCAGAGTAAAGCTAATTAACATATCCATCACCTCACATAGTTATCATTTGTGTGTGTGTGTGTGTGTGTGTGTGTGTGTCTGCCTGTGGAAAACATTTCTTTTTTTTTTTTTTTTGTGGTACTGGGGTTTGAACCCAGGGCCTCACACTTGCATGCTTTGCAAGTGTGTACCACTGAGCTGTACCTTCAGCCCATTTTTTAATTTTTTGAGACAGGATCTTACTAAATTACGCAGACTGCCTCTGGTCTAGAATTTGCAATCCTCCTGCCTCCGCCTCCTGAGCCAGTGGGATTACAGGCACGTGCCACCGTGCCCAGCTTTGGAAAACATTTCTGACTACTCTCTTAATTGAGGTCTCTGGAGGCTGGATGGTATGGAGGGAGGAGATAGAAGGAGGAAGGATGTTGGTTCCCAAAGTAGTTAGACAGGAGGAAGTAGTTCTAGTATTCTATAGCATAATGGGGTGTCTACACTCTACAACAATCAGTTCTACATTATAGAATAAGTAGGGAGTGGGGTTTGAGGATTTCCAAATGATAATCTTTGAGGAGATGGAGATGATAATTGCCATTATTTGAACATTGTTTATATATATCGAGCTATCATATTGTATCCCATAAGTATAAATATTATTAACAAATAAAGAGAATAAGACCAAACTTTTAAGTATACATACCTTTCGTGCATGATGTGGGGGGCACGTGGGTGTGTGCTGAGAATCAAACCCAGGGCCTTACATATGGTAGACAAGAGATCTACCATTGTGCTGTACTACAACCCTACAACATTGCTAATTACAATTACCATGCTACACAGTAGATCCCAAGGACTTATAACTTTGTAACCTTCAACTAGTATCCCCTCAATTCTCCCATCCCTTATCCCCTGACAATCATTATTCTACTTTCTATTTTTGCAAGTTTACTGTTTTTAAATTCCTCTTATTAGTGAGATAATGCTGCATTTCTCTTACTTAGCATAATGCCCTCTAGTTTCATCCATGTTGTCTCAAGTCACAAGATTTCCTTCTGTTTTTAAGGCTGAATATACATGTATCCCACATTCTCTTTACCCACTAATCCACTGCAGGACACAGGTTGTTTCCATTTTTTGGCCATTGTGAATAACAATACAATGAACATGGGAGTGCAGGTATCTCTCTGACATAATGATTTCATTTCCTTTAGCTATATACCCAGAAGAGGGATTGCTGGATTGTATGGTGGTTCTAAACCTTTTGAGGTGCCTCCATACTATTTTCTGTAATAGCCATACCAGTTTACATCCTCATTAAAATATGTAAGTGTTCCCTTTTCTTCACATCCTCACCAACACTTTTTGTTGTTGTTGTTTTTTGATAATAGCCAGCCATGGCACCCTGGCAACTGATCTTGTCTGATGTTGGAAGCTAATCAGGGTCAACCTGTTAGTTCTTGGATAGGAGATTGCCTGGCAATACCAGGTGCTACAGGCTAGGGAGAAGGACCTGGCAGCCCACTCCTAAGATAATCTGCCATCGAAAACTCTATGAATAGCAGAGAAGCACTGACATAGTGCCTGGCACAGTATCAAGGAGTGTTTCATTCTGTTGTACATAGAGTTGCTGTGAGTTGGACCTGAGTCAATGGCACTATAACATTTAGGACATGTAAGGTGATATTCTAATTGTGGTTTTGATTTGTATTTCCCTGCTGATTAATGACAGTGAGTATTGTTTCATATTTCTATTGGCTATTATAGGTATTCTTTTGAGGAATGCTTAGTCAGATTCTTCAATCCTTTTTAAATCTAGCCATTTGTTTTCTTGCTGTTGAGCAGTTTGGATGCCGTATATATTTTAGATACTAACCCATTACTGGGGCTGGGGTGCAGCTCAGTTGGTAGAGCACTGCTCCATACTCTCTGAGGACATGGATTTGATCCCCAGCACCACAAAAATGGGAGAAGGATGTGGCAATCCATTCCCAAAGCAATCCCAAAACAGTCTGCTATGGAAAACCCTATGAGGATCACTATGAGCTGGACCCGACTTGATAGCACTAACAACAACAGTAACAACTCATTATCAGAGATATGGTCTGCCAATGGTTTTGTTCTGTTATAAAAGTTGTCTCTTCTCTCTGATGATTGTTTTTTTCTGTGCAGAATTTTTTAGTTTGATGCAATCTCATTTGTTTACTTTTGCTTTTGTTGCCTATGCTTTTAAGGCCATATAAAAAATAACCACAGCCCAGACCAATGTTAGGAAGCCCTTCCATGTCTTCTTCTAGCAGTTACACAGTTTCAGGTCTTACATTTAAGTCTTTAATTCATTTTGAGGTTTTTTTCCATATGGTGTGAGATAAAGGTCCATTTCTATTCTGCATGTGGATATCCAGTTTTCCCAACACCATTTATTAACAAGATTATCCTTCCCTTGTATATACTTTGTATCTTTGTTGAAGAGCCACTGATTGTAAATGTGTGGATTTATTTCTGGGATCTCTATTCTGTTCCATTGACCTATGTTTATGCTTTAATGACTATACTATATACTCTTTTGATTACTATAACTTTGTAGTATATCTTAAAATCAGCTTTGCCCTTCTTGATCAAGAATGTTTGGGTTATTCAGTTTTTTTGTGGTTCCATGCAAAGTTTAATATTAAAAAATCTTCTATGGAAATTGCACTGGAATTTTAATAGAGATTACATTGAATCTCTAGACCACTTTAGTGATCACTTTAGTAGTATGAATATTTTAACAGTATTAATTCTTTTATTCCATGAACATGGAATAGCTTTCTATTTGTGTCTTCAATTTCTTTCATAAATAATTTTATAGTTTTCAATATATATCGCTTTCATTTGGATAAATTTACTCTTTAATTTTTTTAAAATGTTATTGTAAATGATTCTGTAGGGGCTAATTAGTACTTGGGGCTGGAAAGGTCTGCCTGGCACTGGGGCTGGACTAGAACCGCTGGGTCTTCAGGGTTGGCCTAGGGCCTATGCCTGGCAATGGACTCATTGGGGTGAGGGGTGCTGGGATCCTTGAGGAAGATGGGTGCTTACATCACTCTGCTTCCCCATGTAGAGCATGTTTCTGCACTCTGCACTGTGTGGGCTTGGGGAAGGGGCTCAAGTGGGTAATGTGAAACTTTCTTTCATAATCTCTTCAATGCATCTTCTCTTTATCTCTGTGGTTTTCTTATCTTTTTGTAGTTTTGATTTGCATTTCTCTGATGACTGGTGATAATGGGATGCTACAGTTTCTCACCTGGATGCCTTAGCTCTCTTGAAGGTGTTTTTGCATGTGAATGATTGTTCAAAATTATGTTCATATGAAAAAATGGACACAAGAAACTCCTATTTCGTCATCTTGTTCATGATACTTTAACACTTTGGCATATTTTTTCCATTCTTTTTCTTAATTTTCTAAAAACCCATTTGAGATGATTTATTAAAAAAATGTTTTTGACCTGGACTTGGTAGTGTACACCTGTAATCCCAGCACTTGAGAGGCTGAGACAGTAGGATTGCAAATTCAAGCCTAGCCTAGGATACATAACAGGTTCAAAGCCAGCCTGAGATATATAGCAAAACTCTATCTTAAAAAACTAGAAGGAATAAAAAATTAAAAAATAAAAATAATGTGGCAATTGTTTACCATATGATTAAGAGCTCTTTGTAAATATTATTTTTAACATTTATCATATCCAATCCTATTATTATACCAGCATATTATTTCTAATTTCTATCAGGATATCATTTCTATTTTTTCTTCAATTATTAATACCATAATGAATATATTTTCTTTCAAATTGAAGCATGTCAAGGCTCATGACATATGACAAAGTATTTCACAGAAATGTTGTTCATGACATTTATATAATGTTTGCATATCCTTTTCTGAAATAGTATGATGGCAATCACTGTAGATGGGCTTGCTTAATATCCCTTTAAATCACATAGTAGCCTTCTGGCTTCTTTCCTCCCCTCCACAAATATCCTAGTTTTGTAGGTTTTGCCAATATCTGTGGCATAATTGCTCCCAACACAACTGATGCCAAACTACTTTTGTGAAACTACTAAATATGGATTTGAGAAAGGAGACTAAAACATTTGGTTTTTGAGGGCTGGTGGAAGGTGGTTCTAGCACACCATTGTACCTCTCTATTTAAAAATCCCCAGTTCTCATGCCATTTAAAGGTCCAGTTTGACCACTCATTAGTGTGTGTGTGAGACTTTGATGGCACAGAATGGTTCTGAAGCCAGCACTTTCCTCATTCAGCATCTCACTGTAGCAGGAATAATGATAATGGAAGTGATGACATTTATTTTACAGTCAGCAATGCAAGCAGCAGCTTCCTTGTTTAGCACCTGTAGGGCTGCAACAGTGGCTTTCCCAACCTGTGGTGCAGACCTTCTTGAGAACTCAGCCTTAAGACTAGTGATACTTCCACAGGCCTCCTCAAAACCCAATGCCCCATGTTAAATCCTTTCAGATTATCTGTAACTGAATTCTATTCAATACAAGTCGTGGCCTATGCACCCCTTACCATTTCCACACATCCCCAATTGTACTCAGGGTAAAACAGCCTAAAAAACTCTCTACAGTAGAAAGTTTATTGTTGTTGTTAGGTGCCATTGGGTCTAACTCATAGCCACACTCCCTGACATTGCACCATGCCTGGCATTATGTCAGTGCTTTTCTGCTATTCACAAGGTTTTTGATGGCTGATTCTTTCAGGATTGTTTCGGGAATGGGCTGCCAGGTCCTTCTTCCATTTTTTGCAGTGCTGGGGATTGAATCCAGGGCCGCAGCAAGTGCAGAGCAGCGTTCTACCAACTGAGCTTAAACCCTAGCCCTATAGAAAGCTTATAAAGTCTAAATAACAACTTGACTTTTTAAGTAATATATTAAATATACTTGAGATTTTTGCCTTCTACTTAAAATTGTTGCAACAGAATATAACCTCTACTTTTAAAAGAATACCATGAAATATAAATAAATATGAATTTTTAATGTAGACAGTCTTCAAACATAAAAGTCTAGCATACTTCAAAGTGTAGTCTTTAAATCACTTATTTTAGAATCACTGAGGCTTTTTCCTTTAGACGTGGAGCTTCTTCAGAGCACTGCACTTCAGTGCCTCTTGGGCCTTCCTCCTCATCAGCCTAAGCCTGACATTAAATGGCTGCTTGTTCTAAGCTGCTGCCTCTGGTTCTGCTTTAAAGAAAATGTAAGTTCTATAGCTTGTGTTGAGGCTCACTTTGAAGGGAAAAAAATTGTTTTAAGAAGATTTTTGTTATCTAAACAGTTATCAAGAGTGATTCCTCTTTTTGGTATAAGAAGCTGGTAGTATATAGGCCAGACAGGGATAGGAAAAACAAGGGACAAACTCCTTGGTGACTAGAGGCTGATGTCACCACAGAGCTATATTACACCAACACATCCCGGGACCAAACAGTAAAAAAACAAGACCACCCAAACATGTCTGGGACTAACATGGCCAACCAAGACAACTGCCAACTCTCCTTTGCTTCATTATAATGTCATCTCCATGTTATTAGCCTTGCAAGATTGCCTGTTCCCATCATGCATTTGATGCTATAACACATCCAAAGAACACAGATAAGGTCACAAAAAGGGAGTAAACCCTAGTCCAAGAAATCATGACCCATTCCTGGAATTCCCACCCCTTTTCCCACCTTAACTCATGAATAATCCTCCCTTCCATTAAGTGCCCATAAGATACTATCCAAAACCCTAGGCAATGTGACTCTTTCTGGAGAAGCCTACACTCCCTCTTGTCTATGGACTATCACTCTGAAATAAACTTCCTTCCAATTCCTTACTTCATCTCCTCTCTGAATTCCTTCTTTGATAACAAGAACCTGGAAACACTGGATAGACACTTCAACCTGATCTCTCTATCTCTGAGGCATCCAAGGCTTCACCTGCTGGCAACAGTAGGTAGAGGAGGCCTTTCCTGGTTTGTGAAAACAAGCATAAGGGCTCCCTTATATAATGAAGTTGATAGGCCTCTAGAAGTGAGAAGCTGAATGCCTTACCAGAGGCAGGAACCACAGGCCCATGGTTTTTTGAGAGTTTGTAGGGGGAGAATTGACCATGAAATCATTTAGTTCAAGCCATGTCCTCACTTGGGGAAATAAAAGGAAGAGGAGGATAATTGTGAAGGTTCTGAGGTGGTCTGCATGCATCTATTGCTTCTACTATTATAATAGATAAATCTAAAAATTTAGAAGCTTAAGGTAATAGCCTGTGACAAGGGCAGTTAGGGTATGGCAGGACATGCACATTCAGGGACTCAGCCTAACATCTCCACTATCTGGAAACATTTTGCTTCCAAGTTCACCTAGGAGGAAAGAGAAATAATGTCAGCTTCTATTTGCTATCAGAGTAGACAACTGCATTCACCCAGCCGGTAGAATGAGCCAGTGACAGATGATTTTGGGGTTGTAAATCAATCAATTTTGAGGTTATAAAGTGCAAAAGATCTTTATTTGGAGTCATAGGAATTGTATTTGGGAGATAAAGATTTGAGTAGACCCTGAAAGCATATTTTAAAGAGAGAATAAAGGGTCTGTATTTAAGAAGGAGAAAATCTAAAATAAATTCTCTTTGTCTGATATACAGGGCTTCAGCCAGATCTTGGTGATAAAATAATGTAAGAATTAAATGACTAGCAAAAGGGTAACAGAGAACCTTGGTGGATAGAGATAGACATCGCTACAGACCAGCAGGCTGCTTCTAACATAGTCAGGGGAATGCAAGAGATCTGCTTAATCAGTTTGGGGAGTATCTTCTAGCTTTTACCTCACTCCACAACAAATAAGACTACTTTCACTGGTATGGTATGAATGTTCGTGTCTCCTCAAAATTGAAACCTTCTCACCAGTGTGAGAAGGGCAGGGTCTTTGGGAAATGATTAAGCCATGAAGATTCGGCCCTCATGAATGATTGTTGTTGTTGTTGTTAGGTGCCCTTGAGTCGGTATCCAACTCATAGCGACCCTCATAGGGTTTTCAATGGCTGACTGTTTCAGGATTGCCTTGGGAGTGGATTGCCAGGTCCTTCTCCCATGAATATGATTAGTGTCCTTATAAAACAGGCCCAGGGAGGTTGTTCACCACTTTCTACCATGTGAGGACACATAGAAGGCACTATGAATGACAATAGACACTGAATCTGGTAGAACCTTGATCTTGGACTTCTCAGCCTCCAGAACAGTGAGAAGTAAATTTCTATTATTTATAAACTGCCTAGTCTAAGTGTTTTATTTTTATTTTTTTGTTTGTTTTTTTGATATAGCAGCAGGAGTGAACTAAGACACTCTTGAAATAAGAAATCTCTGGGTTTGTGGAAATTATTTCTCAACGATCTCTCTGCATTTTTGAAAGCATGAGTTTCTGGGCTAGGGATAATAGCTCAGTGGTAGAGCATTCACCTATCATGCATTAGACCCTGGGTTTGCAGTGCTGGGATTGAACTCACAGGCTTTTGAATAATAGGTAAGTGCTCTACTACTGAGCTACATCTTCAGTCCTCCGTTGTTGTTTTTTTTGTTTGTTTGTTGGTTGGTTTTTTTTTTTCAGACAGGGCCTCACTATGTAGCTTAGGCTGGTCTTAAACTCATAATCCTCCCGCCTCTGCCTCCCAAGTGCTGGGATTACAAATGTGCATCACCATGCCTGGGTAAAAACAAGACTTTCTCACAAGGGAGGTTCAGGTTGTTATTTTAGGTTAGACTCACAATGTTATTTTTATAGCTAGAACACAGAATGACTGTGTGCTTCTTCATTAAAAATTCAAGAAAACTTCAAGCCTTGGTGGATTTATATTCCAAAACTTTGGGCTTCACTTTGTTGGTGTTGTTAAGTTAAAAGTCAGTCAAAATTGGGGAGTACTACATTGCTGTTATGCTAAATGGCTTAGCCTAAGGATGGGAAGATTAGAAGGATGATTTTAGATATAAGGTAGGGATTCATGAAAGTATCTCTGCCAAAGAATAAACAAAGAAAGAAAGACACAAACAAACAAACAAAAACAAACCCCACCAACTTTAAACCGCCAACAACTAGATCATCCATAAGGAAATCTCATTGGAAATTATATTAGCTAATGAGACTACCAGTTAGGATAGTTGCCAAATGTTTACTCCTATGAGCAAGAAGTTTACAAAGTTGACTACAGATATTTAGTCAGTCATCAATGGACACACAGGATCTGCCATAGAATCTTCCAGATGCAGAGAGACACACAGATACTGAAAGCGTCAATCCAAACTCTCAAAATACTATGGGAATACATAGATAGGACTAGTGAACATGTGATTTATGTGATTTTTACTGTTGTTTTAGGAAAATGCAAAAATGAAAGTGATGTCAGAAACATGTTGCTGCAAATAAATCACTACTATTGTTGAAACAATCAACAATTTACTCAACAAGGATTTATTAAGCACTAGTATTAAGTTCGCCTGCAGCGGTAGCCCTGTGGCATCCGATCCTGTCAGATCTCAGAAGCTAAGCAGGGTCGGGCCTGGTTAGTACCTGGATGGGAGACCGCCTGAGAACACCAGAAGCTATAGGCTTGGGAGAAGGACCTGGCAACCCCCTCCCAAAAATCAAACTGCCATTGAAAACCCTATGAACAGCAGAAAAGCACTGACAATAGTGTTTCCCCTGTTGTACGGAGGGTCGCTATGAGTCGGATACCGACTCAATGGCACCTAACAACAACAACAAGTATTAAGTTCTGGAGATACAAAAATTTAAAAAAATCAGTTTATGTTCTCAAACAGCCTACAGCAGGAGATGATTGTTGCAAAACATGTTATAGGGGCTATAATGAAGGGAAGTACAGGTAATGGAGGGATTTGGAGAGAGTAGTCAGGAAGGATTTATAGAAATGATCTTTGGTCACACACTGTGGTGCACAACTGTATTCCTAGCCTCTCTGGAAGTGGAGGAAAGAGGCTCATGAGTTTGTGGCTAGAGGCAACCTGTGCAATTTAGTGAGACCCTGCCTCAAAATAAACAATATAAAGGAGGCTGGGGGTGCAGCTCAGTGGTAGAGCAGGGGCCTAGCTTGTGTAAGGCCCTGTGTTAAACTCCTTAGTACTGAAAAAATAAATGGAAATGATGACCTTTGGGCAACCTCTTAAAAAATGAACAGGAGTATGCCAGTATCAGCAGTGTGTTCTTGACAGAGAAAAAAGCATCACAAAGCATATCAGAGCATAAGTGTATGCAGCAAGTTAAATGTTAATTCAGTTAACAGACTCTTTTCATAGCAGAACATTTTGATATCAAGGTTGTTCCTTTTAATTTACTTTTCTTAGTGTCTTAGAAAAAGTATGTGTGACATGTAGTTATTTAATGGACAGCCAAAGAAATCTGAGCATTCTAGAGTCTAAAGTAGTCTAAAGATGAGATCTTCCAAATCTATTCTGCCAACCTAGTGTCCCTGAAGGACTGTTTGGCACAGCTACATGAATGAGATCATGACCATTAGAAAGATAGGATTTTTAAAACTTGAGTCTTTGTCAAAGATAATATTTACTTAAAAAATCATTTAGTCACTTTTTGATAATCAGAGAAGGAGATAAAAATTAGGATGTCTACACAGGGAAAAATAGGGTAAAGGAAGATGGAAGCATCAGTTAAGTTAAAAAGTCAGAAAAAAATGAAAGAATTAAGTCAAATATATCTTTTACCCTAACTGTTATACACTGAATTTGCCTATTAAAGTCAGAAATAGAGTGAGTTTAAAAAGTTAAAACTAACCTAAATGCTACTTATAAGAAACACTTGAAATACAATGACACAGGAAAATAGGATGGTAATTAAAATTTGTATTATCTCAAAGTTCACATTTGCTTAGAATTTTAACTTCTCTTCATCAGACTTCATGACTCCAGTGAAGTTATAAAATTTGAGTTGGCAGTTGCAAATATCACTCATATGCACCCACAGTGCAGTTTTCAGATAAAAATATCAATAAAGAATATGTCTTAAAGTCAGTTGTGTCTGTCAGGGTCCAGCCAGGAACATGGGTTGGAAGAAACAAAAAGTTGGAGTTCCCACAATTTAGAAGCTTGGAGAAGAGGTCAAGGTCCTGGGCTTAGACTTGTGGGCAGGAGATGCTGCGCAGCTGGTGCTGTTCCCTCAGAAGGGGTGAAGTGTGATTAATTCTTGGAGTGCCAGAAAGAAGCTCGAGTTTGTGACAACTGTCTTGGTTGGGGTATACTGCTGTGGCTAAAGAGATGTGAATGGAAACCAGAAACAAATAAGAGGAAAGAGTTCCCTTTCCCTTTGTCTTAGTCCTAAATTCCATTGTAGAGCTTCAGAAATGGCATCCTAAAATAGGCCACTTTGGCTCCAGAATACTGGAATGTGCAAAGATGCTTTCTGGACAAGACCCCCCCCCCCAGAGAAAGAAAACAAAAGCAAAAATAGACAAATGGGATTACATCAAACTAGAAAGCTCCTGCACAGCAAAGGAAATAATCATCAGAATAAAGAGACAACCTACAGAATGGGAGAAAATATTTGCAAACTATACATTTGACAAGGGGTTGATATCCAGAATAAATAAGGAACTCCAAAAAACTCAACAGTAAACAAACAAAACCCCCCAAAAAACCACAAATAAGCCAGTTGAAAAATGGGCAAAAGAACTAAATAAGCTTTTCTCAGAAAAGACATACAAGCTAGCAGCGGTGGCACATGCTTGTAATTCTATCACTTGGGAGGCTGAGGCAGGAGGATTGCTGCAAGTCTGAAGCCTGCCTGGGCTATGTAGTAAGACTTTGCCTCAAAAAAGAATGTTCTAGAAAATATGGAGAAAAGGGAACATTTGTTAGAAATGTGAATTAATATATCCATTATGGAAAACAGTATAGAGGTTCCTCAAGAAATTAAAAATAGAACTATCAGCCAGGCATGGTGGCTCAGGCCTTTAATCCCCACACTCAAGAGGCTGAGGCAGGAGGATCAATGCAAGTTCCAGGCCAGCCTGGGCTACACAGAAAGACTCTGTTTCAAAAACAAAACAAAACAAACTAACTAACAGAAACAAAAGTGGAACCATCATAGGATATAGCAATCCCACTACTGGATATATACCCAAAGAAAATGAAATTGAAATTAGTATGTTGAAGAGACTTCTGTAGACTTATTCACAATAGCCAAAATAGAGAATCAAGCTAAGTGCCCATCAACTGATGAATGGAAAATAAAAATATATACATATACATCATGGAATACTATTTGGCTATAAAAAAGAATGAAATCCTGTCATTTGCAACAACATGGATATAACTGGAGATTATGACATTAAGTGAAATAGGCCACACACAGAAAGACAAGTACCATACATTGTCATTCACATATGGAATGTAAAGGAGCTGAGAGTAGAATGGTGGTTACCAGAAGCTAGAGAGGGCAAGGAGGAGGAGGTGAAGGGGAGCAGTTGATCAGTGGGTACTGAGTTACAGTTAGATAGGACCAAAAAACTAGGGTGGTATGGCAAAGTAGGGTGATCAAATATAACAATAACGTACTGTATGGTATAAAAAGCTAGAAGAAAGAAGTTTAAATGTTTTCTCCATAAAGAGATGATAAATGTTTGAGGAGAATAAATGTTTAACCAGATTCAAACATTACAAAATGTATAAATGTATCAAAACATCACATGGTGCCCCATCTATAGATATAATTTTAATGTTTTTAGGTATCAGTTACAAGCAAAATTCAAAAATATGGTATTTTGGAGTTCAAACTGAGAATACATGAGGAGCAGCAAATGCAGGGAAGGGCTTTTTCTGAAGTTTCCCTTCTACCTTAAAGGCCAGATCCTACAGAAGACATTCAATTGTTGTGAACCCATTCCTCGGGTATCTTATCAATAGAGAGAATACTGCAAGAAGAAAGACCAGAACTGATACCATGCTCAGAGCCCAAACTTTGTCCCATGCTATTTTCTGCTTTTGGGGCCCATTCATCTCCCCTAAACATCATTTACTCTTTCTTTAAAATGGCGCACAGCCCCTACTTCTGTCTCTCCTATGAAGAGGGTGTATAAGCTTCTAAACCTCACTGGGTGATTGTTTACTCATTTTTCATTCTTGTGATGCCCCATGCAAGTAATACATTTGTACTCCTTTTCTCCTGTTAATCTGTTTATTGTCAGTTTCTTTCAACTGACTCACTTACTGAGCCTTTAGAAGGAAGAGGGGAAGTTCCTATACCCCTACAGGAGATAATAGAAAACAGCTTCCACTGACCTAAATCCAGAAGGGAAGAAGTCATCTCAGAAAACTATAAAATTTCCCATTCTCAGGCATTTTTCACCTGTGGTCAAGACCTTCCATGGAAACATGGCTTCCCTAATTTTGCTGAGAGAACATCTGGAAAGATAATTGAAAACTGGGAGTGTCACGATATCACCCCCTCCGTGTGTACCATCTTGGACAGGTTTTTAATTCACTACAGTTCTAGTGTACCCTCTGGGAGCTGAGTTCTGTGCTCAGTCATAATAAGATTACCCGACTTCCTGTGTTCCTACGTTATCAATCAACTCTGTAGTTCATGAAGTTAAATAAAATAATCAGTTTAGCCTCTGAAGTAGTGATGACAATGACAAAAAGCAGTGAAATGAAATTGGGTCAGCATAAATTAATTCCCTTCTTTACTAGTTAAAGATAGAGAGCTTGTGAACCCAGGATACTGCCATGCAATATTCTAAGAATGTCAAGATTAAGTTATTGTAGACATTATTAGTTTCAGCATCATAAACTGACCTTGAGCCCAAAGTACTATATAGATGCATGTGGCCTATAGTTTTTAAAATATATACATATATATGTTATTAAATTATATATATATATATAATTATACATGGGCTGGGATTTAGCTCAGTTGGTAGAGTGCTGTGCTGCAGTCTCTGAGGTCCCGAGTTCAATTCCCAGCACCACAAAAATGGGAGAAGGGCCTGGCAATCCACTCCCAAGGAAATCCTGAAATGGTCAGCCATTGAAAACCCTATGAGGGTCGCTATGAGTTGGATACCGACTCGAGGGCACCTAACAACAACAACATAATTATACATATGAAATTATATATATAATTTGATAACATATATAAGAATCAGAAGGTTTTATGTTTATATTATAACATATTATAACATATATAGGAAGGTTTTTTATATTTTAACATATATAAGAATCAGAAGGTTTTATATTTTAAAAAATGAGAATTCTGGGCTGGAGAGGTAGCTCAGTGGTAGAATGCCTGTCTATCATGGCACAAGGCCTTGGGTTTGATCCCCAGTACTGCCAAAAGAAAAGAAAAAGAAAAAGAAAAGAAGACTCCTTGCCTCTCTTGAAAAACAGAAAGATTTCTCAACTTAGGACCTATCTATTGGTACTGAATAACAATTGTGCTCTTTAGAAGGAATACACATCGACCCCACTACTCTGTATCTTGTGTCCAAAGTGTGGCTGAACTACTTATGATGCTGTGACTATTTTATTTAGAGTTAAAAAGGAAGTATAAAGGATGTTTTCCTCCCCCAGTACTAGGGGGTTGAACCCAAGGCATTGCTCAAGCTAGGCAAGTGCTCCACCTCTGAGCTACATCTCCATATCCTTTTCATTTTTATTTTGAGACAGGGTGTCTTTAGGTTGCACAGGCTGCCTCTGGTCCACACCTTGCAATCCTCCTGCCTCAGCCTCCTGAGTTACTGGGATTAAAGGCATGCACGCACCCATGTACCCATGCCTGTAATCCCATGAAGGAATTCTTTCACTAGGCCCCTCTTCCCACTTAGATATTTTGTCTATCTTCTGAAGGCACCTGAGTATAAGCTCTAATCTAGTTAACAGGCCCCCTATCATGATGCTTGAGTCCATACATAACATCTCCAATCTATGCTTAGTTATGGGAAATTCATCCTCCCAAAGGTAGCCAACCTCATGTTTAGTCAGCTCTCTACACTAGAAAGTTTGTAATTATGAACTGAAACACATCTTCCTATAGTTTCCATTGGTCCTAGTGCTTTTCCATACAGAACACTAACACATAAATACTACAATAAAGTTTATAGAAGAATCAGCCCTGTGCCTGGCATGTAGTAGGTAGTACATAAACATTGGTTTCCTTCCTTGCTTCATTTTTTCTTTTTCCATAAATAATTTTTCTACAAACACTTTTTGTCTACCATGTACAGGGCACTGTACTTAGAGCTAGAAATAAAAAGATGAATAAAACACAGTCCTTGAATCCTAGAAACTGAGAGTCTAGTAGGCAGAGACTGATAGGAGTGTATTCTCTTAAAACACTGGGCCAGAAATTTGTATGGGACTCCCAAACTAGGGGAGGACATACTACATGATTTTAAAAACTTACTTAGTTACATTTGTGTGGGGAAGCAGGAGCATCGAGGTGTGTAGTTTAGAAATTGTCTAGCACCTAAAGTCTGGCATGTGTTTAAGGAGTAGGATCACCCTGCTCACTGCTCAGTGAGGACATCTGATAAATTTGACTTTGTTTGTATCAGGGGATAAAGACTTAAGGAGTCTTAGTGGCAATTGGAATAAGGCTTTAAGAATATTTTCATTTTGAAATATGAAATATTTTTTGTTTTGTTCTGTTTTGTTTTGGTGTTTTTTGTTTGTTTTTGTTTTGTTTTGTTTTGTTTTTTGAGAAAATTTCACTATCTTGTCCAGGCTGGACTTGAATTCATCATCTCCCTGATTCAGTGCTGGGATTACAGACATATGCACAATGCCCAGCTTCATTTTAGAAATGTGTAAATCCTGAAATTGTAGCAAGCATAATGAAATACAGGAA
Source organism: Pedetes capensis (assembly GCA_007922755.1). Lineage (NCBI taxonomy): Eukaryota > Metazoa > Chordata > Mammalia > Rodentia > Pedetidae > Pedetes > Pedetes capensis. The sequence continues at coordinate 30,175 of VMDO01008692.1, forward strand.
CATAGGAGAAGGGCACTGGATCCACTCCTAACTTTAGATGTTTACTAATAACATGCAAGACAGTTTCAAGGGTGGAGAGGCCCTGAGGCAGGGACTGGGGGGACTCCTCTAACCCAAAATTTAGGGGTGACAGCAAACATTCAGCCTAGTGGGTTCCCCATCACCCCTCTCCCATCCCCACTTGACCCAGTTTTCTCTCAACAGAGCCTGGAGGGTGACTTCAGTTTGTGACTTCTGCAACTAGATCATATTTAAAGTAAGATAGGTTACCTTAGAAGGTAGTTCTGACAAGGACATGAGATGACAGGTTTTCATATTTACTTAACTCTCTGTAGAGAGTGCCTCTGCTGAAGGGGAGGAGGAAGGTCTCTGCTTTACTTTTTCCCAACTGCCCTTGGCAAAAAACCTGGCAAAGGACGCAAGACAGCACATGAGCAAAGCTACTGTGAGGAATGATGCGAGGCATATGTGTTTTCTGGAGTTGGACTCTAGACTAGGCAGGGCCAAAGCTGCAAACAGCACGTAGGGCTGTTTTCCTGAATGGTTGCCTGCAAGGCCACAGGACCTGGACTGCTGGGCTGCTGAAGCACAGTGTGCACGGATAAGAATGATGCCTTCCAAGGAGCAGAGTCAGACATGGAGGCAGGGCCAACTTGGAGGTCTGCATCCTCACTCATTATCTCCTACACACCATACATGTCCACCATTGACAGCTATACCACACAAGATGGGTAAGCCCTGGAACTTAAAATTCAAGGTCACAAATAAGCCTGCTTCTGATTATTTTATTCTGCATATCTTCAGGGTGGATAAACTGTCCAAACTTTGTATTTGAAACGCTAAGAAAAATGTCTCTCAGACCCTTGTCAATTTATTATTTCAAGAGTCAGGATTAAACTATAAATAAGACCAATGTCCACAAAGTGAATACAATTCTTAGCCATCTCAAAATAAAAATAAAAACCTGCAACAGGAAAAAGTGAGTGGTCAGGGTGACTATGTCCTGTCCAAACCCCTCTGGGAATCTTATGTTCAGTTCAAGTTCAAGAGGAATTTTTAATTATTATATTTTTTTCTTATTTCTTTCCCTTTTCCAAATAGGATTTAAGCAATTTGTTAAACTGAAACATATTTTAAAGCTGGCAAGCAGAATAGTAAATTCACCCAAACCATGACATGTGAAAAAGGAACAGAAATTTACTGCTGTTTGTTCTGGGTGGATACCCTTTATATCTTTCTTACAGAAAGGAAAGCATCAGCAGATGAGCATTTACACACTTTTTGAAGCACTATTTTTTCATCCATTAAAATTCTTTATGTTTCCTATATTTCCATAGGCTGGGATTTAGCTCATTGGGTAGAGCACTGCGCTGTAGTCTCTGAGGCCCCGAGTTCAATTCCCAGTACCGCAAAAATGGAAGAAGGGCCTGGCAATCCACTTCCAAGGCAATCCCGAAGCACTCAGCCATTGAAAACCCTATGCGGGTCACTCTGAGTTGGATACTGACTCGACGGCACCTAACAACAACAACAATATATTTCCATAATCAATATATAGTATTATATTTCTAGTTTTTATGTAATAAACAATTTTACTCTATAAAAATTTTTCCTCAAGATTGTTTTTAAGCTGGGTGCAGTGGCACATGCCTGTAATCCCAGCAGCCTGGGAAGCGGAGGCAGAAGGGTCACAAGTTTGAGACCAGAGGCAGTGTGCGTAACTTGGTGAGACCCTGTCTCAAAAAGTAAAAAATGGGCTGGGGGTGCAGCTCAGTGGTCCAGCACTTGCAGAGCATGCAAGTGTGAGGCCCTGGGTTCAACCCCAATACCGAAGAAAAAAAAAAGATTGTTTTTAAGATCTAAACATATGCATCTAGTCCATCCAAATAACAGTAGTCTTCCATTATATGACTACATCACTGTTTATTGACTCTCAAGAAGCATTATCTTTACAAGCAAAGAATTAGAAATATTTTGCATGCCTGCAGAGAAACTGTTGAATAGCTATGATAAAGAATGAGAGAAAGGCATTCACTTGGAAATATGGCCATGATAAACTGTTAAGCATATAGAATAATCTTGCTTTTGTTTAAAATATCTAAAAAATTAGGTATATGCACACACATACCCATATACTTCGTTGGTAGGTGCCACTGAGTTGGTGTCTGACTCATAGCAACTTTATATACGGTAGACAAAACATTACCCAACACTATGCCATGCCCAGCACTATTATCAGTGTTTCCCTGCTATTCATAGAGTTTTCAATTGCTGATTGTTTTTTCTGGGAGTGGACTATCAGGTCCTTCTCCTAAGCCTACAGCTCCCAGTATTTCCTGGTGGTCTCCCGTCCAAGTAATAACCAGATCTGACTCCACTTAGCTTCCAAGATTTGATGGGATAGATGCTACAGTGTTATGGCTATAGGCACTCATATACAAGATATACATATATGAGATCACATAAACATTGAAAAACACCCAATAAACCCAATAGAACTGGGATTTAGCTCAGTGGGTAGAGCGCTGCGCTGCAGTCTCTGAGGCCCCGAATTCAATTCCCAGCACTGCAAAAATGGGAGAAGGGCCTGGCAATCCACTCCCAAGGCAATCCCGAAACAATCTGCCATTGAAAACCCTATGAGGGTCGCTATGAGTCGGATACCGACTCAATGGCACCTAACAACAACAACAACAACAAACCCAATAGAAAGCCAATATGCAAAAACAACACTGATTTACATGGCAGACGAACTGGGTAGAGAAGAAAGAGAACGCAAATCTTTACTTTATGTGCTTCCATATTATAGCAACATTGGCTAGGGATGTAGCTTAGTGGTAGAGAACTTGCTTAGCATGCATGGGGTCCTGGGTTTGATTGCCAGCCTCATAAAAAAAAAAAGCAATACTTATAAAGCATTTAAAGAAAAAAAGAAAATAATACAATTTTTACTTTAGACTTTTCTTTCTAGATGATTGGTGTTAAAATATCATCTTCCAAACTTCCCTCCTTTCCCATCTTCCCCAACAATGTCCCTCACAGTCTCAAGTTCCAAGATATTTCTTCACTTTTGTGGTAGGTAAAAAACTAATTCATACTCAAGTGTGAATAACAGATGTCATCTTAACCATTATTCTTCCCAGAGATGTTTGAGTATTTCAAAGGGGGGTGGACTAGATGTAAGCTGTAACTTCATTCAACTACTGCTTTTCTAATTACAGACAGGGCAGAATGACTGGGGAACAGCTTTAGAAAAAGAAGTCTTCCTGATGGCTCTCATGTTGCCTAATTTCCTACTATAACTACTATATGGCCCAGAGACAGTCAGGAGAGAAGGCCCCTGTTCAGCTTCTAATGATAACAATTTCAAGAAGCCCCCTTTTACTCCATATTGAAAAACTGAAAGAAGTTTCCACATATTCATCATCCTGTTGCAACTGAATCATCCCAACACATTCTAACAAGATCAATTTCATTTTCTGGGCAGCAAAAATTAAGAGAGGAATTAATTTCTGTTTTCTTCTCCCATGATACACATACAGTTCCTGTTTCTATAGAGAAATCAACAATCACATATTAATCTTCTTCCATTTGGACTGGCTACCCGGATTTATTCTGCAAGGATAGAAAAGCTTGGACCAGTCTCAACAACATGAGGCTATTTATTAATAATATTGGCAATATTTCCTAAGCTGATGTTCTTCTCATCATCAATCCCCCTGAATTCCCTGAAGTCCTAATTCGTGCTTCTGACAATAATAATAGCTATAGTAGTGTATAGCAGAAGCATATCTACATTCCCAGTGCCAAAATACGGCTCCTGGAATTGTCCTATGCCAGAATGTGGTTTTCAGAGATCTAATTTGGGGACCTTCAGTGGTAGCGAAGGTGTGTAAAAATGATTCTGTTTATATTTCAAAATAAGATATCTAAAATGTTTCCATCTTCCCAAAAGTTTCCAAGATATTATATTACACATGTATTAACTCAGAATCTACAGTCTGTGTAGGGAAAATTCCTTATATAAATGGTAATCATAGCTCCCAAGGAATGCCATTGGTAAAATACTCAGAATATTGTCTCTGCAGAAATGAATGAATGACACATATTTAGAGGTTATTCCCACACACTATCTGCAGGAGGACAAAGAGAGTCTCCACAGTCATAACATACCATTTGCTTCTTAATGGTAAAATTACAAAATGTGAGCAGCAAGAGAGAACATGTCAGGCTCACTGATTCAAGAAAAATAACTGGTGCTGCAACTTTGTCACTGGGGACAGGTCTTAGTGGGCAGCCCATTCATCTCCTCAGGATTCTACTGGGGTCATCTGCTTGCTCCTCATTTCTTGTGAATGGAGGTTCCCATAATTTCCTTCTCACTACCTGTTCCTAGATCTCACTGACTTTGACTGAGATAACTGGCTCCCGCTAATGTAGACCACTGAGTATGAGCAAAAGCTCATTCCCTGTTTCATTGTATGTGTCTTTATCTATTTAGTCTGAGGAACCATGCTCTGGACTCCACCCTGGACCCTGCAAAAAGCCACTCAACTTCTCAGCCCAAAGTCTCCTATCCTAGAAGACAGAGGCTACAAAAAGATTAAAAGAGAGATATCAGGGAACTAGAATTTTAAAAGTAGCTTATTTTCTTCCCTTTTACATGTCAAATCATAAGTACCATTTAGCCAACTTACTTCCCAACATATGACAAGGACACGGCAGGGACTGTCTCCCTTCTTGAATCCTTTTTGTGGTCCTTAGTCCTCAAAATATTGAGTCTTTGGTCTTCAATAGATGAACAGGTAGTCTCAGATGCAACAAGCTAGGCACAGTAGTGCATGCCTATAATTGGCAAGCTGAGGCAGAAGGATTGTGAGTTCAAGGCCAGAGGCAGCTTGTGTAACTCAGCAAGATCCTGTCTTAAAACAAAAATAAAAAAAGGGCTGGGATAAATATAAAAAGAGTGACTCAATGGTGGAGTGCTTGCCTAGCATGTGCAAGGCTCTGGGTTCAACCAATCAGTACCAAAAAGTAATAATAAAATTTAAAAGTCTTAGAAGAAAGAATTGAGACTTAGAGAAGGATGTAGGTTGTTAGTAACTCACAAAGCTTATGTATTTTTAAATTGTACATATATATTTCACTAAAAGTAAGCAGAAAATTCTCTAAGGCATCTCTGCTCAATAGAAATATCATCCAAGCCGCATAAGTAGGTGTATATGGTGCCACATGCCTATAACCTCAGCACTCAGGAGACTGAGGAGGGAGGACACCAATTCAAGACCAGGCTGGGCTACATAGTGAGGCCCCATCTGGAAACAACAATAAAAACCCAAACCAACCGATCGAAAAAACAAAAAGCTAGCAGAATTAGTTTTAATAATTATACTTTCCGGGCTGGGATTTGGCTCAGTGGGTAGAGTGCTGCAGTCTCTGAGGTCCTGAGTTCAATTCCCAGCACCGCAAAAATGGGAGAAGGACCTGGCAATCCACTCCCAAGGCAATCCCAAAGCACTCAGCCATTGAAAACCCTATGAGGGTCGCTATGAGTCGGATACCAACTCGACGGCACCTAACAACAACAACAACAATTATACTTTCCTACTGTTACCCCTTCTACTTAATCCAGTTCAAAATCCCAAAGTAACCCTTCCAAAAGAGTATGAAAGACCTATACAGAAAATGTTATACAGGCAGTTGGTGAAGCTGGTAGTAGACATTGACACTGTGGTACAGGAAGCGATTCCACAGGGACTCAAGTAGTTCTCAACTTGCTCTGCTGCTGTTCGGACACCCAAGCCAGAGCATTCTGTAACACAGACTAGATAGCAATTGTAGCTACACTTTCACAGAAGTGTTACTGCACAGATTTGTGCAGTGAGAAGCAAATAGAAAGAAAAATATCCAGAGCTCTAGGAAAAGAGTTTTGGGAATTCTGTACACCCTCCCTAAGTAAAGCTGCCCTCAAGCTGTGATATTATGCTGGGTGTGGTGGCACATGCCTATAATACCACTGAGGCAGGGGATCAGGAGTTCAAGGCCAGCCTGGGCTGCATAGTGAGACCCTGGCTAAGAAAAGAAAATGAAAGGAAAGCTAAGAAAAGAAGACAAGAAAATAAAAGAGGAAATAAATGCTGTTATAATTCACTTGAACCTTATTGTGGACTTAAACACCTAAGGAGTATTCACATTTAGATAATAACTGTGACTAGAAATTGGATGTCTAATTGCAATTAAAGAAATTTAAGGCACATGTAAGCAGACAAGGAGTTAATTTTTTTGGAAAGCACATATTTCTGTCTCCCCCAGTAGGGGCCACATAGGCCAGTGCACAAGGAAACTCTAATTTTGGAGCTCATATGATTAATTTGGATTAAAAAAATAATGAAAGGACACAGGGAAGGGTGTGTGTGCTGCTGAGCACAGTTGATGGGGTTGTTGTTGTTGTTAGGTGCTGTCGAGTCGGTATCCGACTCATAGTGACCCTCATAGGGTTTTCAATGGCTGACTGTTTTGGGATTGCCTTGGGAGTGGATTGCCAGGCCCTTCTCCCATTTTTGCGGTGCTGGGAATTGAACTCAGGACCTCAGAGACTGCAGTGCAGCGCTCTACCCACTGAGCTAAATCCCAGCCCGTTGATGGGGTAGATAGTATCAAAAAACAAACTTTTTTTTTAGAAATTTTTAATGTACATCATCATGTGATTCATTTTGACATGCTTTTCATTGTGACAATTTTCATATATGCAATTTGATAAACATTATTCATATAGGTTAACAAGTTGAGTTTAAAAACAGAATTGGCTTTTATTAGTGATTATGAATTGGGCACATTGGAGTTTAGTTCAGTTGGTAGAGTGTTTGCTTTGTGTGCTCTGAGGCCCTGGGTTCAATCTTCAGCACCACAAAAATGGGAGAAGGACCTGGCAGCCCACTCCTGAAGCAATCAGCTATGGAAATCCCTTTGAATAGCGGACAAGCACTGACATAGTACCGGGCATGGCACAGTGTCGGGAATGTTTTGTTCTGTTGTATATTGGGTCACTATGAGTCAGATCCAACTCCATGGCACCTAACAACAGCAGCATGAATTGGGCAGCCTCTCACCTATGAAAGAGAAAGATGTTCCACCAGGCATAGCAGAGCAATTGGTTTTTGTAAGTAGCTTGAACAGGAACAAGGAAACAGAACAGTATAATGTCATGGTTAATGTCAGGTTATTTTAGATTACTTTCCTTGTATAAATTAAAGCAAAAGGACTTCCTTAATCTGGATCGGGTTGACTGGATCTGTTGAGATTTGTTGCTGGGAATCTCCTGTTTTGGGGAAAACTGGCCCATTTTTAAATTCAGTTTAATTGTGTAGCACTTAGCCTAAATGGCTCCATTCTAGTCTGTCAGGTCTCATGCAAAAACTCAGCCTAAAACAATATCCTCACATAAATTTTTCTTAATAATGGTGATTATAGTAGACAAATATCAAAGGACACTGATGAATACTCTGGAGATTCTCCAGGTAGACCTCCATCTCTTGGGAAAGAGAGAAGGACCATTATTATCAGAAAAGCAATGTACTAAATATCTACCTCTGAGTTGCCCTGTATTCCTCTACTTTCTTTCTTAGAGTTGGTGAGTGAGAAGTCCCTGTGTAACAAGAACTTAGATGCTGCTTTTGCTAAAAAGCATTGACTCTTTACTTGGGCCTACAGATGCCAGATAGGTAATTCAAAGCAGGATAAAGCTTGGCATCTCTGGCTTCATTTTGTGTCTGCCTCCTTTATTTTGGGTCAGATTCCTGCTCATAGGTGTGTTAATCATTTAGGAAAAGTCTGTCAAAATTTTCAGGGACATTCAACTGTCACCTTTTACAATGACCCAGCTCAGATTCCCTGGAGCCATGCCCAGAAGTTTCTAGTTATTGCCTTAAACTTGCAGTCACTTTGGATTCCAGAAACAGTGGAGTCTCAAAGACATATCACCCCATGGTGAGATTCTCCTTAAGTAGGAGCCATTACCCCATGATGGAAACTGATGCTGTCCCCTAAGCAAGAGTGATTATCTCATGGGAACTGGATTGTCCCTTCAAGCCATAAAGACTATTCTGGAGCCATCTAATTGAACCATAACAGGAATAATGATCAACTTGACCATAGTCTGACTTGTTGTTGTTGTTGTTAGGTGCCGTCGAGTTGGTATCCAACTCATAGCAACCCTCATAGGGTTTTCAATGGCTGACTGTTTCCAGATTGCCTTGGGAGTGGATTGCCAGGCCCTTCTCCCATTTTTGCAGTGCTGGGAATTGAACTCGGGACCTCAGAGACTGCAGCGCAGTGCTCTACCAACTGAGCTAAATCCCAGCCCACAGTCTGACTAAGATGATTATATTACATGTAGTGCTTGCCCCTCACCCCTTCCCAATCCCATCCCATCCCAATTTAATCTGGTAGATCATGTTAGTACCCTGAAGATGAGCTGAGATGTTTGAGCTCCTCCTCTTCCCAATATGGCCATATTGATTAAATTCCTTTCCTGCCTTTCTAACCATTACTATTCCATTTGATTTCTGTGGTGAGTGGCTGAACCTAACTTGTTGGGAACCCCCTCTCCCCTGAGTGGAACCCCTGGACTAGGACTTAGTGGCACCTTGAGCATCACAGAGGCAGTGGAAACTGAAAGTAGGAAAGTGCCTCATTAGCTCCACAGATAGATGCAAAGGGGCTAGAAGAGGGGCAGGGAATTGTTTTTTTGCTTAGAGAGTTTTTGTCTTCCCTAATCCACCTTCATTTAAGTCTTTAACCCATTTTTGAGTTGATTTTTCTATATGGTATAAGAGTCCAATCTCATTGTTCTGCTTGTGGAAATCCAATTTTTCCAACACTAGTTATTGAAGAAACTGTCTTTTCTCTATTGTATTTTCTTGGTACCTTTCTGGAGGATCAGTTGATTGTGAATGCATGGATTTATTTTGGGGTTCTCTATTCCATTGGTCTCTCTGTCTGTATTTATACCAGCACTGCACATTTAGATTACTATAGCTTTATAGAATATTTTAAGTAGTCTAAGTAATATTTCAAGTAATATAATGCCTCCAGGTTTTCTTTTTCCCTTCAAGATTGCTTTGACTGAGGTCTTATGTGGTGCCAGATGAATTTTAGGATTGTTTTTTCAGTTTCAGTGAAAAGTTGTAACAAGTCCATTCTTTTGGAGTTATCCTTTGCCTCCCCCTCCCTCTGTCCCTTCTGCAAGGTTGTTGCCCCTCCCTAATCTTTTGGCAAGTATTAGGACCCCTTCCTTTTGCCAAGCCTTCTAAATTCTAAAGAGAACCCCTACATAAATGGTTAAGATGTTAATTGCTAAATTTTTCTTTACATTTAAAAAACCCAGAAACTCTGGTAACCTTGGTAATGTCCCTCTTTAGTCTTTTGTCCTGTGCATCAACTAACATGAAGCATGTGAATTGCTGTGAGGTTAAACTTGCAGAAAAATAATTTGTCTGTTTAAAGAGCTATGAGAACTATAGCCCTAGGGGGTTGAGGTCCATTTCCATGCTCTGGCAGAGGAGAGAGAAAGAAACACATGCCCTGGGTGACAAAATGAGCAAGCCATGTCAGAAACATAGATGGACATACGTGTTTCTTTCCACAATGTCAGAGCTCATTGAATAACAACAAATTCACAAGCTTTGACAATTTGTTGGCTTTAATTCACCAGGTATTACTGATTTCACTTGGTAGACATGGCCACTGGCAATCACAGGTTCTTTTTATTCCAGTCTTAATTACTAATATTAACTCTGAGAGCACACATTACACTTCACACTACACACACACATGCACGCGCGCGCACACACACACACACCATATATTCTTCAGTCTAATCCATACCCTTTCAATAGTTGTAGAGGGCTATAAAATCAGATACAGATAGAAGTGCATGTGGATTGAATTGGATTGGATTTGCTCCAAGAGAACTCTGTTCTAGAGAATAAATAAATGTATATATGTATTTTTTTCATAGAATGGCTAAGAAATAGTTAAAAAGTTTGCAGATTCAAAAGAGGCCTTACTGAAGGCAAGAGCAGAGAGTTGACACAGATGCCAAGAGAGTCACTGTACGTGGTTAGATAAGATATTAATGAACTCCGTCATAGAGCTGTTCAAGGTGCACAAAGCTAGTTCACAGTGCCAAGCTGGTTCAAGGCAAGGTATACTTGTTGGAGGTGCAAAGCTGGGTCCAGATGAATGGGAATTGAAGTGGGCCATGTCAAGCAGGGGATCATGCTGAGCTGAAGCCCTGGGGATGGAGGAGTTTGTCATATGCTGATCCTGTGACAATTGCATTAGATGGTCTATGACAGGTCAGTGGATCCCACTGTACCCCAGCCTTAGCAGTCTCTCCTATTATATGATCACAGTTAGGAAATAGCATTACTTTTTAGTCTGGCATTTTTGATAAGTTCGCGGGGACTGCTTTTTCTAATATGGTTTTGGTATGCCCATGTGCCCATGTGTTCCTGATTTAATGTGATAAGTTCATAGGTGGTAATGTTTTATGTGGGTAAATAAGTATCTATCACTGTACCCATTGTTTGTGCTAGACAGTGGTTGTTTCCTTGCACAAATGAGATGTAGTCATTCTGTTTCTGCATTTTTACTCAAAACAGCAAACTGCTGTCTTGTGAAATGGAGTTACTCAGGGCAGGACACAGACTGAAAGCTACTGACCCATACTAGATAGAGTAATTTAGAGCAGGGCATGCTTTGATCGTCACAGAGACCCTGCTGAGCACTTAGCCTTCCTTCCCTGCTCCTAATTTCCCTCTGTTTAAAAGTTCTATGTACCCCTAAGCCCCTCAAGGTGAACCTTTGAAGTCACAGCCCTTCTATGTTTTCAAGGTACCAGTCCCTGAATAAAGCTGATTCCTTCCTATTAGTTCTCATCTCTTGAATATTGACCTTTATGCATCAAGCAAACTGTAACAAAATGTCTTTGGAGATTTGATAGAGACTGCATTGAATCTATAGACCACTTTGGATAATGTGGGTATTTTAGCAATGTTACTTGTAATCCATAAACATGTGGTATCTTTGCATTTATTTGTGTCTTCTTCAATTTCTTTCATCAGTGTTTTATAGTTTTTATTATATAGCTCTTTCACTTTGGTTAAATGTATTCCTAAGTGTTTTTATCCTGTTATAAAGGGAATTGTTTTCTTGATTTTTTTAGGTAATTTATTAGTATATAGATGTATAACTCTGTAACTAATTTCTGTATGTTAATTTTGTATCTTGCAGCTTTATTGAATTTGTTTATTATTTCTAATAGTTTTTTGGTTGTCTTCAGAGTTTTCTACATATAAGATCATCTGCAAATATAGATAATTTTACCTTAATGGAAAAGCCCAAAGTAATTTCTATTTCTCTTGATTTTTAATAGTAATAGCAAGAGCAGTGATAGTAATAGCTAACATTTGTGGAGAGCCCATTATAAAATGGGCACTATATTAAACACGTTAAGGGGATGATTATAGCAAATCTTCCTAAAAACCCTTCAGCTAAGCACTGTCATTGCTGTCATTTTGGAGAAGAGGTTAGCCAAGGATACTTCATCAGCAAGTGTCAGAGCTGGAGTACATACAGGAGCTATACTCAGAAGAGCACATCTTTGGCATGAAAGTCACAGTCCTTCTTTGCTCCTGTGTTGTAAGCTGAGACTCCAAGGGCTTGCATGAATTTACACAAAAGTTCAAAGTAAGCTGAAACCTAAAGTACAAACATAACTGAGATACCCTATCCCTCTTTCATCAGTTAGTTCCTAGACACTCCCAGCCTCATTGGGGGGATCTCAAAGGGAGAAAAAAGCCCCCCAAAATCTCTAAAGTATTATTATTTTCTGGATCAGTAGTCCTATTGTTACCAGAGATTTTTAAGAAGCAGAGGCAGGTCCAGAGCACAGGTCTGGAAATCTGGTAGCAAAACCCTGGTCCTTGTATCCAGTGTATGAAAGAATTTATAACTGACACAGAAATTATAATACAGAGTATAGAATGTTGCTATTGTTAAGTGCTACCAAGTCAGGCCCCACACATGGCAACCCTCATAGGGTTTTCAATGGCTGATTGTTTTGAGATTGCTTTGTATAGATCAATAATCTCTTGTCAGAAATCTCTGTGGCTAGATGTTTCATAATTTAGAATTTTAAAGATTTTTTTTAGAAAGATTAAGAATTCTTATACATTTTGCATTTTTATGCAATACCCTGGTACAATCTGCAGATGCTATGGAATAAATTACGTTGCCTCAAAATTCACACATGGAAGACCTCACCCCCTGCAATGGATAATTTTATGTCTTAACTTGACTGGCCCATAGGATGCCCAGACAAAACATTGTTTCTGTATGTCTGTTGGGTGCTTCTGGGTGAGTTAGCATTTAAATTGATGGACTCAGTAAAGTAGATTTTTCTACCCAATGTGCATGGGTCTCATCTAATCTGTTGAAGATCTGATAGAACAAAGATAAAAGGAAGGGAGGATTTAATCCCACTTCCTGCCTTCCTATTTGATCTGGAATATCAGTATTACCTGCTCTTGGAGTGGGATTTATACCATCAGCTCCCTTGATCCTCAGATCATAGAGAATGAAGTTGTATGTCCAGTTTTCTTGGATCTCCAGCTTGCAGACAGAAGATTAATTGCTGGAACATCTCAGCTCTCAGCTTCCATAATCATGGGAGCCAATTCCTCATATCAAATGTAATCTTTTATTAATTCTGTTTCTCTGGAGAACATTAATACACTCCACTACTTTTTTTTCCCAGGGCTGGGAATCAAACCTAGTGGCTTGTGCATGCTACCACTAAACTACATCCCCAGTCCCTAATACACTTCCCTTGAGATGGTATTAGAGATATGTCCCTCCAAGGAGGTTATTAAGGTTAAAGTAGAGCATAAAGGTGGAGTGCCAAGCTGGCAGATCTAATGTGCTTATACAAAAAGAGACACCAGATATCTATCTTCCCACTCTCTTGACACAAGGAAAAGTAACCAGGTACTGTCCAGGAGGAGAGATTTCACCAGAAATTGAATCTGGTGGTAACTTGATCTGGAATTTCCCAACCTCCAGAACTTGAGATCTAAATGTTGTTTAAGCAACCCAGTCTGTGGTATTTTGTTATCACACCCCAAGTTAACCTCAAAATCAAACAAATTCATATTTCTGAAATAAAATTGCCATTCAAACTAAATGTGCTAAGCATTATAAATAGTATTACAGTTTGTGCATACAGTAATAAGTTGATAAATGAAATACTAAAATAAATACAGATTTTAAAATATTCTAGTATTTCTACTAAAATTTCAGTTACATACAGGGTAAAATTAAGTTAAAGGATCTATGTAACTATTTTCGTATAAATACATTAGATTAATTTTCTTGGAGAAGAGGAGCTATCAGTTATCATTACAGATGGATGTGACATTAGGTCAGGGGAAGATTCTTAAGAGACTCTTAGGTTCTTGCCATGAAGCCCCCTTCATTGTCAAACCCAGCAATAGATAATTCCTCTCCCATCAAATCTTGCTCCCACTCCAAATCTCTGTCACATGAAGAATCCATTCCCTTTTAAGTACTTGCATGACAGGTCAAGGTGCACCTGGGATAATCTCTTACTTAAAGAGAACTATGCCACTGAATATAACGTAATCATGGGAGTGCTTATCTCCTTACAGTTATGGCTTACACCTCAAGGGAATAAGATTATACAGATATCTATACCAAGAGGGTGGAAATCATACAAACAATCTCAGAATTCTTTCTATGAGAATCCAAGAAGCTCAGTGAACCCAAGTAGGTAAATGGTCCCTGTAAGACTGATCTCTTTTAGGAAGTCTTAGATTTCTGGGTTTCCATTCACTGAAGTAAACATAGAGTTTGGAAATAAGCCTTGCTCTTAATAGCCTGAAATTTTTTTTGGTCCTAAGGCAACACTACTGATGTTATGCTTGGAGGAAAAGAAAAGCTGAAAACATTACACAAACAGTTCAGAAGGACAAGAGCCAGGTCTGCTGGTGCTCCCCTATAATTCTAGCAATGGGGAGGCTGAGGCAGAAGGCTCCAGAGTTTGAGACCCATCTGGGATATATAGCAAGTTACAGTTTATCTAGGGCTAAATAGTGAGACCCTGCCTCAGAAATGAACAAAAAATTTGGAAGGAGGGTTTAAAAAGACATGAGCTACAAGCAATACAACTTTATAGTTGTCTTCCCACCAGCTTGCCTGAAATAAGCCCATATTGCTGGTACAAAGTGGCTGCTCAATCACCATGAAATGCTTACCTAATTACTCATGCTTTGTTTTCATAATATGGACAGCTAAATGCATATACCTTGCAAACTGCTTGGATGTAGGCTTTCCCCAGGTTCTGCCAATTATATTTTATTTCTTCTTACAGCTCAGTACAAGAAGAATGGTCGTTCTAAGTTTAGTGTTGTTAAAATCTGTGGGTATTTCTCATGGGCCATTGGTAATGATTTTTCTTTTATATGTGAGGAAACATTGATGTCATCATAGAGCTTTATCATCAAACTTATAAAGAGGTTCAGGGCTAAGGTTTACATCAGATACTATTTTAACAAATTTGTCAATATTGTAGTTTCTTCAACATTGGCAGGGATGCTTTTATTGCAGGTTTTTAAGACATATTACTCTATAATGCTCTTAAATTCTGTGGGTAGCTGTGATGGTTACATTTTATGTTGTAATTTGGTTAGACTATGACCACTTTCTTGGTCAAACACGAGTCCAGATGTTGTGAAGATATTTTGTAAATGTGATTAACATCTACAACTTGTTATTGTTAGGTGTTGTCAAGTTGAGTCCAACACATAGCAACCCTATGTACAACAGACAAAACACTACCTGACACTGTGCCATGCCCAATACTATTGTTGGTGCTTCTTTGCTATTCATAGGGTTTTCAAAGGCTGATTGTTTCCAAGAGTGGGCTGCCAAGTCCTTCTCCCAAGCATACAGTACCTGGGGCTCCCAGGCAGTCCTCTCATCCAAGTATTAACCAGGCCCAATCCTGCTTAATTTCTGAGATCTGACAAGATCAGATGCCAGGATAGTATGTCTGCAGACAACAACTACAATCAGTTGACTTTAAATAAAGGAAATTACCTTGAAAATGTTGGTGGGCCTAATTCAAGCAATTGTATGTCAAAAGAACAAGAATTGAGATTTCTTGGAAAAGAAGAAATTCTGCCTCAAGATTGTGACATAAAAACCTTGCCTGAAATTATAGCCTGACAACCTGCTCTGTGGGTTTTGGGTTGCTTCACAATTGAGTGACATAATTTCTTAAAAATAAATCCTTTTTACATATAAACTATATAAGAAATATCAAAGTGGCTATTGAATGAATACATAAAAATATCCTACTTACTTTGTTTCTGAGAGAATCCTAATACATTCACTTTCTGAGCATTTACATTGCTATTAGTGTTTAATTTTTATTGTATATTATACCTTGTTTCATGACCAATGAACTAGTGGTATATGTTCATTTCTTCATTTTCAGATCTACTTAATTAACACATGATTAGGATCTGTACTATTTACCCTTTACAATGTTCTCCTTCTTATTTTTTCATTAGTTCTTGATCATCATTTCATTGGAAATCTGTGATTTGTCATCTCCTCTTCCCCCTTTCTTTTTTGCAGTACTTGTGGGTTGAACTCAGGACCTCACACATACTTTGCAAGTGCTCTACCACTGGGCTACATACCCATCCTTTTTTTTTTTTTTTTTTACGTTTTTTGGAGTCAGGGTCTTGCTAAGTTATGCAGGCTGCCTCTGGCCTCAAACTCACAATCTTCCTGCCTCTACCTCTTGAGTCTCTGAGATTACAGGCTTGAGCTATCATGCCCAACTTTTTAAATTTAGATTTTAATTTTAATTTTTTGATGTATTAGAGAGTTAAACCCAGGGCCTTGCACATGCTAGGCAAGTGCTCTACCACTGAGCTCCATCCCCAGCACCCTTTATATTTTGAGACAGGATCTCCCTAAATTGCACTGGCTGGCTCTGGCATTGAAGTCATAATTCTCCTTCCTCAGCCTTCCAAGTTGTCATTATAGGTGTGCACCCCAGCACCTGACTGCCACTTGTTTTTTTAAGTCATATATTGTTTTGATTCTGACATTATTTTCCATTGAGACAGACACTATGCCCCATATTCTGTAATAATTTTACTTATTGTCTTATTGATTAGAACATATATTTCCTCTCCTTTCTTTCCTTTGCTTAACTGTTACCTATAGTGGCAGCTTTAATTTTTTTAAAAATGAAATTAACCCAAATTCAAACTAACAAAAATGCATACAGAAGACATGACAGTGATGGACAGATCTGAGATACAACTAATGGTCAGACTGTTTTTGTCACTTCATGAGTTTTGTCCATACAGTGACAAAAGGGCTTTTTGGATTTTATAGTTGCAAAGAAAGGATTGTGGACTTGTACCTGCTTCCTTCTGAAATTTCACACATTTTGAAATGTACTTGTCCTTGTTTGACTAAGCATTGAGACAGAGTGTTCTCTGGAAAGAGCTCTTCCTGCCACCCACTTTTGTTAGATGTGGGACATTAATAAGGCAACAGTGATCTCATCCTCCTGGCTTGACTTCCTTGGCTGAGGTTCCAGAGCAGTGGCAGCAAGAGCCTCCAGCTCCATGAGTCAGAGCTGACTGATGAGCTTTCCTTGGCCCTCACAGCTCCTTGCTGGCCTAGCACTTTCAGTTGGGGACAACCTACACACCCAGAAGGAATCCCTTTTACTACTAATACCACATCCAACAGGAGCATTCCATTCCCTTTGAGGTCTTTTACTTCCTAAACACTAGTCCCCAATTGTATTTACCATCTTTTCACATTTTCATGGTAATCATTTAACATGTGAACAGACAAAATGCCTGGCAGAACAAATTAAAGGAGGAAGGATTTATTTTTTACTTATGTTTTTACAGGTTTTAGCGTATAATCCTTGGCTCTATTGATTTGTGGCCCATAGTGAGACAGAACATCATGGCAGTGGGAGTGGGTGGAAGAGCAGACTAGTTACTTCATGGCAGATGGGAAGCAGAGAGTGACAGGGAAGGCCCCAAAACAAGACACAACCTCCCAAGACATGCCCCTAATATCCTACTTTCTCCCGCTAGGCCCCACCTCCTTAACTTTCCAGAACATTCAAAATAGTGTCACCAGCTGGGGACCAACCTTTCATCACATGAGCCTGTGGGGGACATTTCATATTATAACCATAATACCTATGAAAATGCTCTTTTGGTCCACCAAATCTTTGTCATCTGTTAAGAATGTAGGGAGATGGATGCATTGATGGTCAAGGGATGTGCACAACTAAATTCTGTTCTGAAACAAATCATATGCACAAAAAAATGATGTTGTGCAAGGAAGCATGGTCTACATAGTTAGGTTCTAGTCTAATCCTAGTGTAGGCTCCTGTAACCAGGAGTAGACCCCATGGAACTTGGTGAAAATATTTTACCTAGATTAGGCTGAGTTCTTAGGCAATCATCCCTAGCTCTGGCCCTGAAAAGAAAAGGCCTCCTGAAGCCTATGCTAGGTTTTTTAGGTGCCACTGAGGCATGTCCGACTCATAGCAACCCTTATAGTGATTTTCAATGGCTGATTGTCTCAAGATTGTTTCAAAAGTGGGCTGCCACATCCTTCTCCCGTTTTTGCAGTACTGAGGATCAAACCCAGGACCTCAGAGACTGCACAGTTGTATTCCACCAACTGAGCTAAACCTCAGCCCCAGAAGCCTATAACATGACCATACTCTTCCAAGAGTGAAATGTCAAGAGTGAAATGAGGTGGCGTGGGAGGAAATGGTAGGAACTGGGAATGTTTTCTTAACAGTATTCCTTATTTTTATCATCCCTTACTGGAGTGCATAGCATAAAGAACATTACTCAAACTGTTTACTTACTACCTTGGAGGAAAAAAACCTCTTTAGCATTGGGCTATGTCTAACTGAGGCATCAGTAAGTATAAATGCAGTCAGTATATGCTGAATTTGGAAAGCTGAGATCCAAATACATCCCAATTTCCTTTTCACCTATGTTTCTTCTTCATTTGGGGAAACAATTCAAAGATACTGACAACTGACAATGTTGGTACTACCAGAGATAATAGACCTCAACATGTACTCTTTAGTAGAGGTCACCTTCCACTAAGAAAGAACAACCCCCAAATACTTATTCTTATCCTGTTTTTAAATGTAGAATCTTGGCCTGATATACTTGTCTGTTTGTGTTGTTTTCAGAAGTGTCTAGACCTTAGATCTAATTACATTGCATATTAGAACACCAATATTGATGCTCTTTCAACATACCCAGTCATCTTTTAGAAGCTACATCTTTTGGCCTGCATTTGTCTTCATTTGTGTCTCTGGAGGCACCTTGATGAATGCCCTGGATCTGCCTGGGAGAAAGTTCCTTTTGATTTGTGGTCAGATTCAGGCATATTCTCAAGTCTCATTAGAGACTCATTGGAAATATGCAAAGTCATTTGTTTATCAAATTTTAACATGGATTAGCCAATGGAACCCTTTTGGTAATCCTCTTATGCTTACTAGTATGAAATACCATTCTCTATGCAGTCAATATAAAATTCTTTTTTGTATTAACACCTTCTGTGAATTATAATTTCAAGCAAGGAATGTTTTAATTTCAACTCTTTATCTAGATGTCAAGAAAGTGTCAGAATTTTCTCAAGTTTAATTTGATGTTGCCTATAGCCATAACACTCTGGTGTCCAATCTCATTAAATCTTGGAAGGTAAGCAGGGTCAGGCCTGGTTAGTACTTGTATAGAAGACCACGTGGGAATACCAGGCGCTGTAGGCTTCGGAGAAGGACCAGGCATCCCACTCCTGAAACTATCAACCTTCAAAAACTCTATGAATAGCAAAGAAGTACTGACAAAAGTGCCAGGCACGGCACAGTGTCTGGTAGTGTTTTGTTCTGTTGTACATAGTGTCACTATGAGCCAGACCTGACTGGACAGCACCTAACAACTACAACAACAATTTGATGTGATTAATTCCATCCTGTAGATAAGGAAACTGAAGCATAAAGGTGCAATAAAATTCTCAACATCACATAAATAGTAAAGCAAGCATTTGAACTTGGAGGATTTGCTGATAGAAACTATATTTATAACATTACACAAAACTGCCTCTCACAAATACTATAGTCTCTACCCAGGCTCTGACGCCCCATGTACCTCACTGGTCTCATTTTTTTTTGCCATATTCACTCTACTCCAAACTGGCCTCCTTATTGTTACTTGAATCTTTCCAATATATCCCACTTTGTTGTTGTTGTTGTTGTTAGGTGCCGTCAAATCGATATCTGACGCATAGCGACCCTACGCACAGCAAGTGAAACACTATTGTCAGTGCTTCTCTGCTGTTCATAGGGTTTTCAATGGCAGATTGATTGGGAGAGGGTTGCCAGGTCCTTCTCCCAAGCCTACAGTATCTGGTGTTCCCAGGCGGTTTCCCATCCAAGTACTAACCAGGCCCGACCCTGCTTAGCTTCAGAGATCTGACGGGATCGGATGCCACAGGGCTATGGCTGCAGTCTATATCCCACTTTAGGGCATCTGAAACTACTGTTCCATATATCTCAAGCCGCTGTCCTCAAATTAATTCATGGCTTCCCTCTGTAATACTCCTGGTGTCTAATCAAATGTCACCTCAACCAAGTAGGCTGCTCTCACCTCCATATCCATAAGTGAATCCCTTTTGCTCTATACCTCATCATCTGTAGTCTTTTAATCTGGCATTATTTATCATGGCACTTATTAAATATTATATAGTTACTGGTATATTTGTGTTTTCTATACACCAGACAATGTAATTGGAATGAAATCTCCATAGTACAGAGAACTGGACTGCTGTGTTTACTGCTGTTACCAGCTCCTAGAACAGGCCTGGCACACAGTAGTACTCACTAAATATATAATGGAAGGAAGGGAGGAAAGAAGGAAGGAAGGAAGGAAGGAAGGAAGGAAGGAAGGAAGTCAGTGAGTCATGGTTTGAATATAAAGTGTCTCCCAAAGGTCATGTGCTTTAATGTTGGGTCCCCAGCTGGTATGCGGTCCTTGGAGGTTATGGAATTTCAGGAGGCAGGTCTAGCTTCGCAGAAGTGAGTTACTAGGGTTGGGCCTTTGCCTCCTGCTGCTGCCACATCTGCAGTGCCACCATTATGGACTCATCTACTGTGAGCCCTCAATAAGTCTTTTTCCTCTATAAATTGCACTTGGTTGGTTTTTCTGCTATAGTGACTACAGCTGACTAATACAGAAGGAAAGAAGGAAGGAAACCTAATTAATTAATATTATTAAACTAGCTGTCTAATCAATAAGCATTTCCAACTACAATCACACCAGTATATGATTTTTTTAATCATTTCTTGCCTATAATTCCAAAACTTTCCTATGCCATTTCCTGAAGTAGCTAAGGATTCTAACTTTCAAAGTGCCTGGGGATAGGAATAATGCAAATTACTTATATAATTGTCACTGTGCTCACAAATACTAGTATTTATTAAGCACTTAACATGGTCGAGGCACTGAGCTAAGCACTTTACATGGTTTATCTCATTTTATTGCCACAGCAGTGTCTTTGATTTTTAATAGGAAGTATACACAATGTTTACATATATGAGCCCTAGGGTCAGACTGGCCAAGTTTAAATACCATTGATTTGATGTGTGGCCCCTCTCTGTTCATCATCTCCAAAGAGAGTAGCACATTAACTGCTCATAAGTAATAGAGTCATTTTGAAGATTAAATGGGATCGTGTAGTTGAAGCACTTGGCATAGAATTTGGCAGGTGGTAAATATCCAAAAAATCTAAGCCACTATTATCTTTGCCTTCAATATTAGGAAACTAAGGCTGAAACCAATTAAGTACCTTGTCCAAGGTCACAAGCAACTACAAAATAGGACTGGGATTTAAACCTGGCACTGTTTAACCTCACAATTTTTTCATCTAAATAATGTTTTCTGCCCTTTTTATTCTTGTTCTTTGTTCAAAGGGCCTTTAGGAAAGTAAGTACAGTATAGGAAAATATCAACTTTTGGGACTAGTATTCTCTTTCAAGACATTAGAGATATGTGTTTAAGAGTTTTTATAGGAGCTGGGTACAGTGGTGCATGCCTGTAATTCCGATGACTTGGGAGGTGGAGGCAGGAGGCTCACAAGTTTGAGATGAGAGGCAGCCTGCATAATTTAGCAAGACCCTGTCTTAAGATTAAAAATAAAAGAAGGGTTGAGGGTATTGCTCAGTGGTAGAGCCCTTGCAAAAGCATTTGTGAAGCCCTGGGTTCAACTCTCCATTACTGCAAGGAAAAGAAAAGACAACCAAAGTCAACGAAATAAAGAAATAAAGAAAGAAAGGAAGGAAGGAAGGAAGGAAGGAAGGAAGGAAGGAAGGAAGGAAGAGAGAGAGAAAGAAAGAAAAGCCAGCCAGCCAGCCAGCCAGGGGTGCAGCTCAGTAGTAGAGCACCTACAAAAGTATGTGTGCCGGGTGCCGGGGGTGCACGCCTATAATCCCAGTGGCTTGGGAGGCAGAGGCGAGAGGATCACAAGTTCGAGACCAGAGGCAATCTACATAACTTAGGGAGACCCTGTCTCAAAAAGTAAGAAAAAATGGGCTGGGGGTGTAGCTCAGTGGTCCAGCACTTGCAAAGTATGCAGGTGTGAGGCCCTGGGTTCAACCCCTAGTACCCCCCAAAAAAAGTATGTGTGAGGCCCTGAGTTCAGCCCCCCAATATCACAAACAAAAAAGTGTTTACACAGGAAATTATTATGTTTGTAAATAGAACCAGGCTTTATGATGGTGACCTTGATAGCCATGAATATTTTCATTCTATCTCAAAAAAGTTGCCCACTTTTTCATATGTTGGATTGATTATCTAAATTTGAAATGGGAAAATAATTCATCTAGCAGCAAACTTAAGAGAATTACTCTAATATTTGGGACTATGCAAAGACTTCATAGGACATAAAGAATACAAGCCATAAACAAAACAATAAATTAGACTTTATAAAATTAGGAATTCCTTTTCACCAAAAGACAACATCAAGAGAATGAAAATGAAAGCAACAGAGTGGGAAAAGATATTTGCAATACTTACAAGCCAGAAAGGGCTGTTATCCAGAATACATAAAGAGCCCTACAAATCAATAAGAAAATGCCAGGCCACAGAGTAGAAAGTGGGCAAACAACATAGACACATACTTCAAAAACCAGGTGATGAGAATGGCCAATAAAATTTGCATACTTGTTTTTAAGTCTGTTAGAACTCTCAATTAATATCCAAGGTCAGGAAACTATAAAAGTCAAATATTATACCATCAGAGAGAATCAAGTGTAATAAGATGGAAGTCATGTGTACAAGGATCATCCTGTTGAAATACATAGCACAATCAACTATAAGGCATAATATGTTGCGTTAAGGTTTAAAGCACATGGCAGTAACACAGCTTAATTCTAAATAAAAGGAATGAGGAGGCTTGGGTGAGCACAGGAGTGGGCTAATGACATGCACTTCCTAGCTGCAGGACCTTGCAGGTGGTGCTGTTGATAGTAGAAGGGGGAAAGAAATCAACAGGAGCAAGCCTCACCTATTCTCCCAAAGTGACACCTTGTCAATGACTAAGACATGGGAGTAAAAACATCAGCATTGCTCTGTGAGCACTCAGAGAAAAGTGATCAAAAGGCAGTTTCTCTTTCACTCACTTCCTCCACCCCTAGCAGAATAGACCTTGCTCCCTGTTTGGGCTCATTCTCTGGTTTCTTCCCTTCCTCCCAGTTTCTAGCCAGGCCTTTGCTTGCAGACCACTGAAACAGAGACTCTTCTCAATTGTTCCCCAGGTCAGGGGTCAGGGTTGAGTTGATATTACTATAACCCACTTGGGTTTCCTTTTTACACTTTCAGAGAACTCACTCCTGCAGGTCATCTACAGAAGCTTTGAGTACAGGTATCCCATGCACCCTTCAGCTAAATTGTGCTGGGTGTGGGGCACTCACTGCTGCTTTTTTAACCTGTTTCAGTGTTGGACATCACAGAGTGAATGAAAATAGTATCAACCCATTGGCAACACTTTCAAAGCAGCCCTTTCATCTCTGGCTGTGAAGGCACCCGAGGTCGGCCTCCTCTGCCATCAGTCATTCCAGTGCAAGGCACAATAGCATCACTGTTCTTCTCTGGAAGACAGTGACCCTCCTGGAGCCATTTACTAAAAGGGCTTAAAAAAACAAAACGGCAACAACAAAAATCCACTACAGAAGCACTTTCCAGAGAAATAAATAACTTCTAAGGGAATATAAACGGAATTGCAAAGACACCCTTCTCAACATAAAACCAAGCACAAGTATGTGACACTCACTGGCAGGCTTTGCTCTAGTACATTTGAACTGAATTACTGAAGGGCGGAAAATTAAAAAAAATTCAAGAAAGTGGCCTAAGTTTTTCAGTAAACTTTAAAAACAGGCTCTCTGGTCAATGTCCTCTGTTGCATTTAGTATGGTGACACTGTGTTCTCACAGGGGCTTTTTCGGGCCAGCCAGAGGAGGGATGAACTTTCCCGGAGTGAATGGGATTGTATTTTATCTGCCAGGTCCACAGGCGCCTTCCTCTTCTCCCTGTAAGTGGCAGTGTGGAAGGCAAGAGTGTATCAACATTAAAAGAGATGACATTCTAGGAATGCAGGAATTATGGCCCAAAGAACTCAAGAGGAAGCATGGTTGGAATATTACATTTATTTTACATTTATGGTATGTTGTTGTTGTTAGGCACCATCCAGTCAAGTCCGACTCATAGCAACCCTATGGACAGCTGATCAAAACACTTCCCAATTCTGTGCCAGGCACACGATCTTATTTATGTTTAAGCCCATTGTTGCAGATACTGTGTCAATCCATCTGGTGGAGAGTTTTCCTTTTTTCGTTGACCTGCCACTCTCCCAAACATGATGTCTTTCTCCAGGGATTGACCTCTTCTGACTACATGCCCAAAATATGTAAGATGCAGTCTGGGCCATTCTTGCTTCCAAGGAGCACTGTTGTTGCACTTCCTCTAGGACAGAACTGTTGGTTCGTTTGGCAGTCCATGGTATATTCAATAGACATCTCCAGCACCATAATTCAAAAGCATCAATTATTTATGGTGTACAATACTGAATAATAAGTTTAATGTGAGCAGAAACTGTATTATTGTTCCCATTTTCCTATGTGCCCTTGGTAAGACTTACATTTGCAGTAATTATCAATAAAACACTGTAACAATCTCTAAGGAATCAGTGGGAGCCAGTATTCCCAGGCACATGATGGATGATGCCATCTTATGAGTGAGGATGTAACCAACATGAAATAACTGCTGCTGAGGAACTGCAGGGGCAAAAAGACCTATACTTTTCTCCTACATAGAGAACTTGTAAAGAGCCACAACATTGGGAGTATAAACTGTAGTGTCACTTTTTTTTCCCAGTGGGGAATATAAATTAGCCAGGAACAGCATAGTCAACAATAAAGAATATGAGAAGATAGCTTCTGACCTAAACAGGAGCAGATGGGGCCCAGCCATTATGAAGAATCTTTTCAATATCCTGATATGAAAGAAAGCAATTATGAGTTCCTCTACTCTACCCATTTTCTAAATCTTTATCAGTTAATCATCTTTCAGGAGCCCTTATTTATTTATTTATTTAGTTAGTTAGTTAATTTTTTGAGGGGAAAAAAAACCTGCCTCAGCCTCCTGCCCCAGCCCCCAAGTACAGAGATTACAAATATGCACCATGATGGCCAGCCCATAAATTTTTTAAACATTTCAAATCAAATTGTTTATGTATATAGCCCCCTCCCTCAAAAAAACTATGTACCAATAGACTGAGACACCCTGGGGATAGCCTTGCTAAGACCTTCACCATGTCTTATTTGAGCTTTTGTAATAACATCCTAATTGATCTCTCTGCTTTTTAATCTCTTCACTTTTTAGGGCATTTCCCAAATGATCAGAGTATTTTTTTCTAAATTGCAAAACTCATCAAGTTTTTCCTGTTTCTAACCCTTCAATATCTATGGAACCAAATCAAGATTCCTTGGCTTGGCATTTAATTTCCTTTTTGATCTGGTTCCTCCTTGTCCCTTCTCACCTCCCCTTCTATGATACCTCACAAATACTCTGTGTTCTAATCACAAAACCTCTGTGCTCCTAAGTGCTTACCTTTTTTGGTGTTAGTCAGCTTTCTGCCACTATAACAAATATCTCAGATAATCAAGTGATCAAGAGTAAAGGTTTATTTGGGCTCAAAGCTTTAGAGGTTTCAGTTCACATTCAGTTGGCCTTGTGGCTTTGGGCTTATAGTGGCACATAATGGCAAAAGTGTGTGGTGGATCAAAACCATTCACCTCATGGCCAGGGAGCGAGGGGTCGGGGGAAGGGGCTGAGATCCCACTATCTTCGGCAAGGGCACAGCCCAAATGACCTGAATACTCCCTACTAAGCCTAATCATCTAAGGCTTTATCACCTCCCAATAGCACCATCCTGAGAGCTGGTCTTTACCACACAGATCTTTTGGAGTCACTTAGAATTCGAACTATAGCACTCGGGGTTCCCTTGCCACTACCTGACTTCCTAAATGATTCCTGCACATCTAGCAAGGCTTTTTCAGAGCCCCACTATTACAGTTCACATCTTCTTCTGCCCACTTCTCTCAGGCAAAGGAGACAGAATAGCTAGGAAGAACATGCTGTGGGTAGAGATATGGTCGGTTAACAGAAAGCCTCAGGGTTTTATTCTGTGAGCAGTAGGAAGCCTTTTGATACCCCATCCAGCCACCAGCCAATGAATAATGCCTCTAAAAATTCATATCTTTATGCAGTCCTTTCCCACTCCTAATCTGGGTTGGCTCTAATAACCCTTTAACCAATAGAAAAAGGCAGAAGTTATGTTATTCCTGTTTAGGGTCTAAGTCACAGAAAGTACAGCAGTTTCTGCTTTTGTCCCCCAGAAATCCCTAAGTAAAATGCTCAGCCATTCTGTGGGAGATATCACATGAGGATACCAGATAGAAAGAGAATTCCCAAGACCATATGATGAGAGCAAGAAACTTGGTCATTAGTAGCCCCACGAGTCCTCACCAAGGGGCCAGATATGTGAGTGAAGCATCTTGGATGTTCTACCTCATCCACAGCTGCATGAGAGTCCTGTGAAACATCCACTCAAGCCTAGTCAACCCATAGAATCAGGAGAAATGGCAAAGTTCCTGCTAAGCTATTAGGTTAACTGATAAGATAACTAAACCAAGACTCAATAGGTGAGAGTGGGTCTTAGCATCAAGCATCCTTGAGAGAATGTTAGATGGAGGCTGTGGAGAACTCCACACCTAGATAAACTTCCCCACTGTCTACCACACTCATCCCACTCAACCTCCATCCTTGAACATGAGAGATAAAAGTGAGCAAATTCAGTGTGACCTCTATCTATAGCTGTGATGGGTGATAAGGTAAGGCAGCCATCCAGCTGGCAAGAAGGCAGAGGACAGGAAGCCAGTATCTGATTAGATGTTATAGCAGAAATGGCTGAAGCTGATTACCATCTAGTCAGGCCTAGTCAGGTCAAGGGCACAGATTCCATCCCAGTTCATTTGGCCTTATTCCATGGCCACAGACTACACCTTTGTCCCTAGCCAGCTGTCCAAATTGGATGTCCTTCATTAACTGTGGAAAAGCTCAAATAAGACACATGTCCAACTCACAGCTTTTCTCAGGGAAATGAGCTCAGTGAGCTCTGTATAAAAGTAGCATCACCAGAACAATAGCAGGGTTATAAAATTCATCCACTCACCTCTTTCCTCTCTACACAGCATCCAAAATTTGTTTCTCTATTTCTGCTCCCTATTTATATTCATAGAACCAGTAGTGTCTCCCCAATCCCCCCACCCCTTTTTTTGAGACAAGGTCTCATTATATAGCTCTAGCTGGCTGGCCTTGAACTTAAAATCCTCCTGCCTCAGCCTCCTGAGTGCTGGGATACAGGTGTGCACCACTATGCTCAGCTTGATCTCACTTCTGAAATATCTCTTAGCTCTTACCCTCTTCCTATTTCCACAGTTCTAGTCTGGGTATGTATAATTCTTACATGTAGAATTCCAATACTTTTTAATGAGCATTGCAGATTCTATTCTTTTTTTCCCCTTCAATCCAACTTTCACATCCCTGCAAGAATAATTTTCAGGATATATGCTCTGATAATACCATTTTTTTATCTTGCAACCCATCAGTAATTCTCTAATACCTGCCACAGGCTTGAAAACTCAAATATCTTCAGGTAACTTAAGCATGAAACATCTTACATGTGAGCATAAGACAACAGGGAGTTGTGTACCTCCTTTGGCAAGTGGAGAGCACAAATCCTGCTAAAGGCATTTCCATTCCATATTTTTAGGACTACTATTCTAACCAAACCACAAAATTCCATGAAACAAAGGCCAAAGTCTTCAGTCTAATGTTAAAAACTTTTCATGATTAGATTCCAACCTACTTTTCCATACCCAGAGCTTTCAATGCCACTGTGGAGCATAGGTACCACCATCCTTTCATCCCTGGTCACAGTAGATATTGCCATAAATCAAAGTTCTCTTTCCTGTTGGGCTCAGGCATGGACTCAGGATCCTCCTCAACATAGTACTTCAGAGAGCAGCTACAGCATGGCTAGGCTTAATGAACCCATTAATGCCAATTTGCCATTGTGTACTGGCTTATGTCCAGTCAATTCCAGCCCAGGCTGAATACCCCAGATTTACTTTCTTGTACTTGTCATGCAGACCAGGGTGCTTTAGGGTTTCTGGTTTTCCCCTGGCCCACATGCTGGACTACCTCACAGGGTGCTGTGCTATGGGCTCAGTCCCCTGTTAGGTGAGTTGCTCTGCCAGTCTCTTCAGGTCATAGCAGGAGTCTGATTCAGATCCTGGCAGTCTACTTCAAAGAGAGGCCTGGATGAGGGTCTAATCTTAGCTAAAGCAAATTTTATCCCACCTCACTCCTGCAGTGGCAAATGATGGCCTCTGATCTCACCAACCCTTCTGATACTGCTATTTTAGGTGGACTCACTCACAACATAGCTGGTCCTCCGTATCCAGTCTGTTAATGGGTCATTTGCTAATATCTGATGATGGGTTCAAGCTCTCTGAAAGCATTATCAGGGCTGCCAGCTGGGTTTGACTCTGTGGTGTGTGAAGCTTGTGGGAAACGTACATGCTGTCATGCCTACACCAGCAAGGGGGCAGGAAGGGGGCAGCACTTCAAGGTCCCTTTCTACTCTGTATGCATTGCTTCAATGACTTGGGGTTGGCTTTATTTTCCCTCATTCAATCAAGGCCAAAGAGCCTAGTTTTCCTCTTTGTTTGTCAAAAGTTTTATTCTTTCTTCTAAAACTGACTTTATTCTTTGGCCAAAAGAAGAAAGTAAGACAGACAGCTGCTAGTAGTATCACATAGACCAACTCAAAAACTCAAGGGAGGGGAAGTGGCAGAAGAGCCATTTTTTTTTACATGTATTTGATGGAGTCAGTTTGTCTTCATTTATGATCTTCTTGGGAGGTCTTCACAGCCTGGTGTGTACTGCAGAGGACATTATACCTGCTTGGTGTGGATCCTGTTGCCTAAATACAAGCTTGAATATAGTATAATTTGACATGATAAAAGAGGCCTGCTTTGCTTGTCACCCTAAATACTACTCTGATTCCCTATACAGATTAACATGACTCTTGCAGATCTTTAGAATGGTCAGGTCACTGGGGCAAACACAGCTAGTGGTGCAGTAGGTAGGAGAAGGAAGGTCTGGCATCCTTCAATACTGAGCCATAGGTGGGAGTCCAGACCTTAAAGACTTCATGGCTTTAGCCCACTGAGTACTTTTTGGCTGTTAAGAATTCCTGCTGTTTGGGGGTTTATTATTTATTTTTATTCAAGAATAAACTTTGTTATGGACTAAGTATTTATATATCTCCAAAATTCACATGTTAAATCCTTAATTCTCAATGTGATAGTTTTTGGAGTAGGGACTTTTAGGACATAATTAGGTTATGAGGATAGAACCCTCATGAGTGAGATTAGTGTGCTAACAAGAAGCAACGTGAGAAAAATGCTCTCTCCATCACAGAACACAGCAAGAAAGTGTCTTCTATAAAGCAGGAGGAGAAGCCTCACCAGACACTGAAGCTCTAGCACTTTGATCTTGAACCTACAGAACTGTGAAAGATCAATATTATTTATAAGCTATCAAGTCTATAGTAATTTGTTATAGCAGGCTGAATAGAATAAACTCCCAAAAGAAGTAGCTATACTTGAAGAAAAGGAATAAAACAAAGTCCATACTAAGGACCACTTGCCAAAGTTCTTTTCCAGACAGAGTGATTGTTTCCATCTGTATTAATGGTAGAGGGAGCACATTATATTTATGAGAAACTCCCTTTGGAATGGGGGTATATTTGTGTTGGCTTTTATCTTTAATGAAGACAAAGACACTAATGAGACAGCATTGGTAACTGGGGTGGCTTCATGCAAACACAGCACCTGATGGAAATGAACAATCCACATTTCACAGCATCTTGTTCATCACTGAGAATTCAGCTCAACTGTAATGGTAGGGTCACCCCTGGCTTTGAGTAGCCAGGATTCCCATTGGATCCTTGCCCTGGCTCAGGTAATGTATACATTCCCCTGGGCAAAGGTCCAGGTGTAGAATATTCCTTAGCCACAAGGTCCCCACAGCACATGGGATTGTATTTTTTGAAACTTTATGAGGGATTTAAAAAATAATAATTTTTAGTTTTTCATCATTTTTCTCTGCTTAATTGAAGCTATCACTTTTTTATGGAGAATAAAATATAATTTTACCAATAGAAAATATTATGTTATCTCCAACCTATGTCACACCTCTATGACTCTTTGTTCAAGCACCCATAGGATAACCATATTAATATAATACAACATGATAAGGAGTCATGCCTGAAATAACCCCCCAGCTGAGTATCTGTGGGCTAAGAATGAAGACAATGGATAGTCAAGGGAGACAGAGACCTGTACTATTTAAAAAATGTCTGCAAAATAATGATCTAACAAGTGTTTTAGAAAATTGAAAAAGATCCCTTTCCTGATCATTGAAGAGATCTTTCATTTTTCCATAGTTAAAATTCTCTTAAGAAGTAGGAATATAAGCCAGATATGGTGGTACATGGGAGAAGGACCTGGCAATCCACTCCCAAGACAATCCCAAAGCAGTTAGCCATTGAAAACCCTATAAGGGTCGCTATGAGTCAGATACCTACTTGATGGCACCTAACAACAACAACAACATGGTGATACACATCAGTAATCCCAGCATGTAGGAGACTGAAACAGGATGATTACAGTTCAAGACCAGCCTGGGCTATACACAGAGACAAAAAAGGAAGAGGAAGAGGAGGAAGAAAGGAGAAGGAGGAAGAAATGAGGAGGAATAAAAGAGGAGGAGGGAGAGAAGAAGAAGGAGAAAGAGAAGAAATACTCCAAAAAGACTCTGGAAAAAATATTATAAGGTACCAGCATATAATAGCATGTATAACTCTCTGCATGGCATCAAGAGTCAGTCTCTTGATACTTCTATTTCTCAAAGACAACTTTTGTGCTCATCATCATTCTCCTTATTTCTTGGAAAATGTTTAGGTTTCCTATTTGTTGCTCTATATAAAGTTATGGTACATTTGCTGAGTTCTGTCTTGTCCTCTTTTCCCCCTAAGCATGACTTTAAATGGCAGGCCAGGGTATAGGTGTATGTGATGTTTTTTGAATTACCATGAGTTCTAAGCTGTAAATAAATCATAAATGTTCTACATCATTCATGAATTATTCATTTTGTGAATGCTTTTATAGAACACTATGCATCAAAATCAGATCCAAATCACTGTAATTGTAGGTAGTATTAGATCTTTAAAATAACTGGTTTTATTCAAAATTATAGAAAGATTAAAAAAAAAAAAACCTGTGTCTACATAAAGGTTCTTACAACCTGGAAGAAGTAGCACTCTTCTTGTACTTAGCAATGCCACAGAGAACATGAGGAGCTAAAAGAAATAGAGGCTTTATGTCAGGGAGGTATTTCAATTTTTAAAATTGAAAATAATTCTTTCTCATAAGGTACATACTTTTCTGTCTATGGGCTTGCAGCCCAATTCCATGGTTGTCCAATAGGATTTTTTTTTCTTTCACAAGTAGAGGGAAGGTTGTGCCTATCATACTGAGCACCCTGAAAATCTGAAGCTTCATTCAGAATGTGGTTGGTTGAAACAGATTAAACACATTTTCCCAAAGAAACAAGGTGAATGGTTTTGTTTTCAGGGTAATTCACAGCCTACTGGCTCACAAGGTACCAGAAATGTGCAACCAATGATAACCTAGAATGTGACCAGAGATAGCAAAATTCTATGGGAAACTGTGTTCAGTATTTCAGCTGATCTATCTATCTATCTATCTATCTATCTTTCTTTCTTTCTTTCTTTCTTTCTTTTTTTTTTTTGTGGTCCTGGTGGTTGAACCTAGGGCTTTGCACTTGCATGCTTTGCAAGTGCTGGACCACTGAGCTACAACCCCCACCCCATTTTTTTTTTTAAGTTTTTGAGACAGGTCTTCTCACTAAATTACACAGACTGCCCTTGGTCTCGAACTTGCCATCCTCCTGCCTCTGCCTCCGGAGTTGCTGGGATACAGGGATGTGCCACCACTCCCAGCTTCCACCGATCTTTCATTCTTCTTTTGTTCCTGCCTTCCTCAGCTATCATGTTGCATAGACCCAACCTGTTCCTGTCAGGCCAGGGCCCAGAAGAGTGGCAAAACAAGAAGAGGGATAGTGTGCAGGTGTGTCCGTGTGGGGAGTTGATTCTCAATTCCAGGGGTCTGTGAGTTCAAAATTATGTTTCATTTGTGTTTCATGTGTACTTTTTTCCCCTTTTTTTGTGGTACTTGGGGTTGAATCCAGGACCTTGTGCTTGCATGCTCTACAAGTGCTGGACCACTGAGCTCCATCCCCAGCCCACTTTTTTATTTTTGAGACAGAGTCTCGCTAAGTTACACAGACTGCCTCTGGTCTCAAACTTGCAATCCTCCTGCCTCCACCTCCCAAGCCTCTGGGATTACAGGCATGTGATGTGTACATATTTTGCAGCAAGATAGTCTATTCCATTAGATTCTTAAACGAGTCTCAGTCCCTCAGATTAGAGAAAAAAAAGTGAGAATCAGTACTCTAGCATGTGTGAAGGAGGAACTGTGGAACTTCTTGACAGCACATTCTTGTAGCATCATTTCCCCATCCTAGGCAACCTCCCAAGACAGTCAGAATATAAGTGAAGATGTTCTCTTGCTCTCTGGGCTCCATTAATACCTGATTTTAAATCAAAGTTCCTCTTTCCTCTGATGTCCCTGGAAACATTACCTTATGCTCTAGAAACACTTTCTAAAAGCTCTTACTGCCCATGTAAAAGGAACTGCTGACCCAGAATTATAGACTTTCCTTCCTTCTTTACCATCTTCTTGCCTCTCTCTTCTCACCCCCTCTTCCTCTCTCTCCCTGCCTCCCTCCCTCCCTCTAAATTTTTCCAAAGGAAAAGGTCATAGAGACACTTGATACACAGCCCAGGTGAGGCCCACCTGCACTGCAGGGATCACATTCTCATGTCTCCTGTGAGCACTGTGCCATGGTAATTTGATTTTGAAAGGTATCTGCTGATCTGTCAGTAGGAGTCTGGGTGGTTTCCTCAGGTGTGGAGGCTAAGAAAAGGAGGAAATGGGACAGAAGTCACCCAAGGCAGCCTGAATTAATGCTGCAGATGGCAGAGACTTCAATCTTTCATTTAGGCACTTATTCATTCTTATTTAGTTCTTAAGTATCTGCTATATGGTGAAAATTATGCTCTGAGGGACACAGAGAAGAAAGGCTTGGTCCTCTCCTTTATGGAACAGTGTTGTAAAAAGATAGTCAGGCAGATGAACAAGTACAGTCTTGACAAATCTCTATCAGGTAGGTTATATGTTACTGGGATCTGATGTCTGTACTTCTCTCACCTCTACCAAAAACTCAGGAGATAGAAATTGGTAGAAGCATTTATTCAAGGCTGCTCTGAGTAAGACGGAGGAGACCTGTTTCAAATTTCCATCTTCGAGGGTCCAGGGAGTAAGAAGGGCATTTATGATACACAAGAGGTTACAGTGAGAAAATAGTCAGGAAATCCCAGGGCTGGACAGAGTCTTTCTCTTCAGAGCACCATCTCCTTCTCTTCTTAAAAATTGGTCTGGATCTCTCTTGGACCTCTGGGCCCAGTGTCAGTATATTCTTTTTAGATTAACCAATTCATATGAACATGAGGATAAGAGGGTGCATTACAGAAAATATTATGTGAAAAGCATGGATGTTAGAAAACTAGGCAGGACTGGGAATGTAGCTTGGTAGTAGAGTGCTTGCCTAGCATGGGCAAGGTTCTGGGTCCAATCACTGGTACCAAAAGGAAAAAATAAAAAATAAAAAGACTAGTGAAAGAACTGAGAGGGGAAGCAAAAACAAAAGTCTCCAATTTATCATCT
This sequence comes from Pedetes capensis, assembly GCA_007922755.1. Classification (NCBI taxonomy): domain Eukaryota; kingdom Metazoa; phylum Chordata; class Mammalia; order Rodentia; family Pedetidae; genus Pedetes; species Pedetes capensis. The sequence goes on from VMDO01008692.1 coordinate 63,884, forward strand.
CACATCCCAGTTGTCTTCCTCCAAAATAACCAACTTAATAACTTTGTTGTTTGGGACATTTTACTATACTTACACATTTACAGTATAAATATATTTTTAACCTTCCCTATTACCTTCCCTACTGTCAATCCTCTATTCCATTTCCATTGGATGTGGAGCAACATCTCTGTTCTGGCTGCTTCATGCTGAATGGGAGCAGAGTTGGAAATTTTTGGAATGGAATGTCTTGACATGACAAGCTATGTGTCAGTCAGACAAGAATGGCACAATGCTAGGCAGGCTTTTTTGTGTGTGGGGGGGTGGGGGAAAGGGATGCTAGGGGTTAAACTCAGGACCTTGTGCATGCAAGGCCTGTGCTCTACCACTCTCTCCTATATCCCCAACTGGCACAACGGACTTTGATCTGGTGCAGCTATTCAGCGGAAAGCTAAGGAAGGGCTTCTCTTCAGCAAAAAGGAATTAGTGAGGGACAAAAAGAAGAAGGAAGGGGCAGGGAGCAAGGGGTGGTTTCAAATAAACCCCTGCAACATATACATGAAAGCAATGAAAGCAAGGGCATTGATTTTTCATTCTGTTCAATTGTTGTTTGCTTTGGGAGAGAGTAAGGGTGAAATTTTATTTGAAGAGAAGGCAAATTTCAGCCAGAAGCACACCAGAATTCTAGTTCCAGAGCAAGGTATATAGCCTCTTATCTTCAATTTCCTTTTGGTTATACAATAGAATTGACCAGGACACCTCTGGGGCATTGTCAAGAAGGAAGGGATTTAGCTAAACTGACTAAATGGACCTGGGCCTGTGTGTTAGATTGCGTGCTGCTATGACCAAAATACCTGGTACAGACAAATTAAAGGATAGAAGGTTATTTGGGTCACAGTTTCCAAGAGTGTCAGTTCATAGCCATGGGAAAATCATGGCAGAGGAGGTGGTGGGAGCATGGTGGAAAAGAGCTCTTCACATCATGGCAGGCAGGAGCAGAGAACTGAAACTGGGCAGCGTAAAACCTTCAAAGACCCACCCCGAGTGACCTACTTCCACCAGCAAGGTCCCACCTCCCCAAATTCCATAGTCTCCCAAAACAGCATCACCTGCTATAGACTAAGTGTTCAAACATCAGCCTTGGGGGCCTTTTTATTTTTTATTTTTTTCTGTACTGGGGGCTTCAACCCAAGGCCTCATGCATACTAAGCAAGTGCTCTACCACTGAGCTGTGCAGCAGCCCCCTTTTTTTTTTTTTTTGAGATAGAGTCTTACTGCTTCAGACTCAATATCTTCCTGCCTCAGCCTTCTGAGTTGCTCTGATTATAGGAACATGGAATGGTGTCCAGCCCACCATAACAGCCTGAATTCTAACTCTGACCTTTACAGTGTCTCAGTTTGTCAGTCTTTCCTGGGCCTCTATTCCCTGACTGTTAAATGGAAAGAACAATACCTACATTTCAGGATTGATGAGGAAATAAACAAGGATTAAATGCTCTCTTTCTTCTTTCTTCTTTTCACTCTTAACTACAGTTCTCCAGTTACGAAATTTTTAGACCTGGTAATGATGAATGCCCCTATTGAGGCTCCCATCCCCCATAATTTATTCATGACTGTTATTTTTAACATAATTGCAAGCCAGGAACAGAATTAGAGGAGTTTTTCTCAGACTTTTGCTTTGAGATTTTGTGGAAATTATATTAGCTAATATCAGAAATGTAAATCACAGGCCATTTTTTTAAAGTTAAAATTTATTATGTATATATTATGTGTACTAAGCACTATGCATAGATTTTTTTCCGCCTTGCAATCTCACAATAGCCTCATGAGATAAGTATGATCATTATTTCTGTTTTACAAATGTGGGAAATGAAATTAATATACTCATATCCCAGCCTATATTTGAAGGAGCCAGGGTCTAAACTTGGGCCATTCAATTTAGGAGCCCCACACTAGACCCTATTTCTCAGGGAGTTCATCCTCAGACAGAGATCTTTTCTTTCTCACTGATGATAACAAGGGTCATTTCTAAGCATGTTTGAAATGGTCTGGCATTGAGAGTTTTTATAAAGATAAGCGAAAAATGATAAGAAATTTCAAATGTGCTGTTTACCGTATGACCATCTTTTGCTGAATAGAAAGAAATCTGAAAAAGTTTAAGGACATCATGCATTAGAAGTAAGCCAGTATTGCTCCAAAAGGTGCCACCAAGACGATGGAATGGGTGTTAAAAAGAGCTGGCTAGGGTTTACATAGCCTGCAGCTATAGCCCTGTGGCATCCGATCCCATCAGATCTCAGAAGCTAAGCAGGGTCGGGCCTGGTTAGTACCTGGATGGGAGACCGCCTGGGAACACCAGAAGCTGTAGGCTTGGGAGAAGGACCTGGCAACCCCCTCCCAAAAATTAATCTGCCATTGAAAACCCTATGAACAGCAGAGAAGAGCTGACAATAGTGTTCCCCTGTTGTACAGAGGGTCGCTATGAGTCGGATACCGACTCGACGGCATCTAACAACAAACAACAAGGGTTTACATAAAGCAGTGATGTCTGGTTATGCAGCCTTACTCCTTCTTCTTGGAGGTAATTAAGAAGAGGGCATGTATGGAGAAAGCATACAACAAAAACAACAAAACAACACACCACTCAATGCTCAGATACAACCATTGGGACGCTGACATTAAGCAAATATGGGTTTGAAACTTGATTCTGCCACAGTGTGATGTTCACACACTATGATGGCCAAGTGGATTAATGAAAATATTTTATTGAATATTAAATATTAAATGAAGGTACAAAAATCCTCTATGCTGGTTATTAAACAAGCCCTTCCCTGGAAGTCCAAGTGTACCTGACTCCTACCATCAGTGTACCTGGACATCCCAGATCTCTCTCTCCCAGGAACCCTCCCTCAGGCCTGCCCCCAAGGTCCAGTTACTGAAGGTTAATAGCTGGTGCAGCAGAGGACGTCTGGGAGCTTCCAATTGAACCAAAGTCTGCTTTCATGGGCTAGTGCCTTGCCATGCTTGTGGTTAAAAATCTTAATCTTCACCTCAGCTCTCCCATTCACCAACCATGCTGGCTTGGAGACTGACTCCTTAATTTTCCAGCCTCAGGTTCCTTCTCATGGAAATGAAGGATGAGGATAGTACTTAGCTTGCTGATATGATGTGAAGAATAGATGAGAGAAAGTAAATTAAATGCCTGGCATTTATTGTAGAATGAGAATACCCATGTAAGGTTAGCACTGTGCATAAGGTGAGTACTAGATAAAAACACTAAGCCTCATCATTAGTATTATTTGGTGGCTACTGTTAATATTAGGCTGGGATTTAGCTCAGTGGGTAGAGCACTGCGCTGCAGTCTGTGAGGTCCCGAGTTCAATTCCTAGCACCGCAAAAACGGGAGAAGGACTTGGCAATCCACTCCCAAGGCAATCCCGAAACAGTCAGCCATTGAAAACCCTATGAGGGTTGCTATGAGTCGGATACCGACTCGACGGCACCTAACAACAACAACTGTTAATATTGACATCCTCTAGTAAATCCATCACTGAGTGGGAAGTGAAAATAAATGACCTCTATTAACTGAAAAAAATTGAGCCAGGTATGGTGGTGCCTGCTTGTAATCTCAGCAATTAGGGAGGTAGAGGCAGAAGGACTGCAAGTTTGGGGCCAAAGGCAGCCTGCATAACTTGTGAGAACTTGTCTCAAGATAAAAAGTAAAAAATGGGCTACAAGTGCAGCTCAGTGGTACTGTGCTTATAAGGCATGTGTGAGGCCCTGGGTTCAACCACTCAGTATGCAAAAAAAAAAAAAAAAAATCTGTAACTCTATTGAAGATACAATTCCATGCCTCTGATATAAGAATCTGATATGCTATCAGAGAATCTCTCAAGCAGGAAATATTCTCTGGGAATTATAACTTATGTTTTTTCATTATTAATGGAACTTTCACACATATTTGCACACTTAGGGTAGGCCACTAGGGGACTCACTGAATAGTCTATGTGCTCTGAGGGAAGATTTGGAAAAGCCCTGATGATATCCAAATGGTTTTGGCTATTTTTATGGATTAGTCTTGCCACAGGGATTAGAACTATGTCATTAGTATTGAATCAGGCCAGAAAAAAAGAGTATTCAAATCCTCTTTTGGATAGCATTATAATTTGTGCATCCTAATCTGAGACCATCTATAGAACTAAAGAGATCTTCCTTGGCCTCCAACCTGCTGCACATGATTGGCAACATTTTTACCTCCATAGCTCCCACATACCACTGCCACACAGCATTCCTGCATTGGTATCTCTCTCTCTCTCTCCCACTTCTTTAGGCGCCTCCTTTCAGTATAAATGTCTAAAAATCCATAAATAAATTCTACATAATCTCATATCAAAAATTCTAATTACTATATGCCTAACCTTATTTTTCATAGCCAAACTCTTTGTTCCTTGCTTTCCTCACATTTCAAAGATATTGCTAACTTGTCTTTGACAATTCACTACCTCCTATACTAAACACAATTCTTCATCTGCATGAGGCCTAACATGATTTGTAATTCAGAACTCTCTATGTTTTTAGAGAGGTACTATGGTATATATACTGTATTTTTATTAACATATCCAACTTATATTTTAGCATCAAAATATATCAACATTCAACTGCAGGCATAGCACCTTAGCATCTGGTCCTGCCTGATCTTGAAAGCTAAGCGGGGTCAACTTGGTTAGGCCTTGGGTGGGAGACTGCCAGGGAATACCAGGTGCTGCAGGGTAAGGAGAAGTACCTGGCAATCCACTCCCCAAACAATCCACCACTGAAAAACCTTATGAATAGCAGAGAAGCACTGACATAGTGCCAGGCATGGCACAATGTTGGACAGTGTTTTGTCCTGTTGTACATAGGGTTGCTATGAGTCAGATCCAACTCAAGGACACCCAATAAGTATAAAGGATTATGTATTTGTAATTTTAAAATTGGCTTATAAAATAACTATGTAGGTGAAACTACTTTTCCATTTTATGTTTCCTTTTCAATGAATGGGAGTCCTGTTGTTTATTCTTCTTATCTTTCTCCCTGTGGCCCTACACTTGGGAACAAAGAGGGCCCTGATTGCCTGATTTATAACCTTGGTGAAAATAAATGGGGCACACACTTTTCAGCTTTACCAATTTTATTCTTAGGAGGGAACAGATCATTGGCTTTGCTGTGGCCTTTTGTCTAGCTTCAGCACAAATCCCTCTTTTTGCCTTAGAATTTATTATTGCTGTTGATAATGGTAATGATATTTTGATCTCTTTCTGTTGCCCTTGGTTTTGTTATTCAATTGGTTAAAAACTCAGGTGAGAAGAAGCTTGACTGTTCAGAGACTAATGCTTGCTTCTTACCTGGGAACACTGAGAAATTAAAACAAAGGAATTTTGATTGAAAGAAAAATACCTGTGGAAAGGATTTTGGTGATTGGGGCTTAAACTCAGATATATGGGCAGGACCTATGAGTTTGTCCATTTGAAGATGTTTGTATTAGGCCAAAGTTTTACAGTAAAGTTTTACAGTAGTGGATTTAACCATAGTTTCTGGAGCAAGAGGATTTGAGGCAACCGTATCTTATTTTAACCTTAATTCTAAGTGTTCAAGGTGTGATGTCCAAGTACCTAGAACTGCAATCCAGGCTGAATGCTTCCTTTTTTTTACTGCCTTTATACTTTGGACCCACTTTTCCATAGTTCAAAACTTCACTATTCTTATCTGTTCATATATCTGCTGTCTTCCATTTTACTTTGGCCACTTAAGAGCTGGGTTCATTGTATGCCAGTATCTTGTATAGTGCCTGACATTTATTAGACACTCAAACGTTTGTTGAATGAATGAAGAAACACTGTGTGCAGGCTCCCTTAGAAAAGGCTTTTTATGAGTCAGGCTCAGTGGCAATGCTTGTAATCCCAGAATTTTGGAGGCTGAGGAAGAAAGATAGAGAGTTTGAAGTTAGCTTGGGCTACATAGCAAGTTCCAGGCCCACTGGAACTAGATAGTGAGACCTTGACTCAAAACAAAAAAATATGGTTTTACCCTTGTTGTACATGCTGTGAATTCTCACTTTCACAAGCTGAGACCTTGCAGGGCAAAGGAATTCAGAGCACCAAGATTAAGTGTGGCCTGTCTGCTGCCCTAGTATTACAAAGAGATGTTAAAAACAATATGAAAGGGAGACAGAGAGAGGGAGAGAATGGGAGAAAGAGAGCGACCATGCCTGTGAGAGGCACTTTTATTTTCTTACAGATGAGGTGAAACAGAGGAAATTGTCCAAAATGATGATTCCCAGGTCCATCAAATGCTATCTTCAAAAGGAAGAATATAGAATATGAAACAGAGGCTGAGAACATGAGTGAGGGTACGTGTGAGAGAAGAGCGGGAAAGAACCTGCAAATGAGGAAGGCAGTTTGCATGGAGTGACAGCGAAACTGTAAGAAACAAAGAGAGGAAAAGGAAAGGAAAGTAGGGGAAGGGACATGGTATGTGCAATATGCAGCATTAGAATAGGAGTTTTCTCTTTGTCAGTCCAAGTAGATGCTTTCAAAACAAAATAAGACAGCCGCATAAAGGTAAAGAAACGCCCCCAGGTGCCTTTGGATGTGCCCCTGGGTCTCTTCTGGAAGTGCTGGTGAGAAGACACATCTGGGACACTGGCAGCCCCAGCCTTAGACCTGGACCAAGGGGATCTCCACCTCTGAGACCCCCTAGATTTAAAGTATCTTCCTTAAGCACTTTAAGTTCCCCTCTGGTGTCTGGCACCAGTCTGGGCTGGCAGTGTTTTCTGGCCAGGGTGCAGCAAAGAGGGAATTATCGAAATAAAGGAGTCACAATTCCCAGAGGATGTTGTAGGCCTCTAGAAGTGTATCTTAAGTTTGGGCCAAAAGGAATTCTGGAGTTTTTCAGTGAAAACAAATGAGCTGTAGAGCACAGTAGTTCCACTATCTGCAGTTTGTTTTTTCAAGGTTCTAGTTACCCATGGTCAATTGTGGTCCAAATGAAAAATTCTAGAAATAAAAAAACTTGTGCATTTAGAATTGCATGCCATCCTGTGTAGTGTGATGAAATCTCATGTTGTCCTGCTCTGTCCACTCTGACATGAGTCATTCCTTTGTCCTGCAAATGCATACAGCATATGCTATCTGCTTGTTAGTCACTTAGTAGCCACTTGAGTTGTTAGATTGACTGCAGAGGTATCACAGGGCTTGTGTTCAAGTAACCCATATTTTCCCAAGGTGCAAGAGGAGCAATTCGGGCAATTCAGATATGCCCAAGAGGAGCTGGAAAGTGCTTCCTTTAAGAAAAAAAAAAAAGAAAAGAAAAGAAAAGTAAAGTCTCAACTTAGTAAAGAAAGAGAAAGATCAAAGCGGATCAGTGAGAAGAGGGAGGGGGATCATAAAAGGATAATGAGGTAGTGAATCTCAGCAATGTATAATGATATGAATGCATGAAAATATTATAATGAAACTCATTATTTTGTATGCTAACTAAAAAATTACTAATAAACTTTTTATAAAGAAAAGAATCTTATGCTGAGGTTTCTAAAATCTACAGTAAAAACAAATCTTCTAGCTTTGAAAATGTGAAGAAGGAAAAAGAAATTTGTGCTAGTTTCGGTCCTCAAACTACAGAAGTTATGGTGAAAGTATGTAACAAATGCTTAGTTAAGATGGAAGAGGCATTGGGTTTGTATATTTATTGTGTTAGCTTTCTTGTTGCTGTGATAGAATGTCTTACATAAACAACTTCAAGAAGGAAAGATTTCTTTTGCTCTCAGTTTCAGAAGTTTCAGGCCATCATGGTGGGGAGGGCATGTTGGAACTGCCCACATCATGGGAGAGCCATAGCAGGAGAGACCAGGACAAGATATGGCCCCAAGGACATGCCCCCAGAGACCTACCTCCTCAGATCAGGCCCCACCTTCCAAGTTCCATCACCTCCCAATAGTCTAGTCACATTTTGAATCCATCCATGGATTAATCCACTCATGAAGGCAGAGCCCTCATGATCAAATCATCTCTGGAAAGATTCACCAGCATATCCAAGGGTGTGCTTTACTAATCTCCTAGGGAGTTCTCAAACCAACCAAGTTGACAGTTAACATTAACCATCACATGTATACATAAGAAAAATATTATAGGGTTTATTACTATCTACAGTTTTAGGCATCCACTGAGGGTCTTGGAATGCATCCCCTGTGAATGAAGGTGAGGAAATACTATACAGATTAATCTTGTCCAGAGTGTAATTTATTTGGATACATATTTGAGAGACAAATTGCAAAGTTTCCCTAAAAATGTAAATTTAAGGACTCTGGTCTTAAGACTATGGTCTGGACTGAACAAAACCATGGCCTCAATGAGTAGGAAATGGGAAGAGAAGACAGATGGAAATTCAGAAAAATAAGATAACCAGAGACTAGAAGGGGACAAATAAGTCTATATTTTGAGAAGATGGACTATCAGGAATAGGCAATAAAATTTGGGAGCTTCACTGTTTTTGATACAAGAAGACAAATGGCTGTAGACCTGATAACTTTTCAGAGGACAGTGCAGTTTGGGGCTTCTCAAGCTTGAGATGGGGGTGGTACAGACCCCAGGGCTTTGAATGTTCTAGGCCCTGTAGAACTATGTTTTCCTTCCATAGAGGGGAAAGAAATACATAAATTTCTGGGTTGAGAAAGGCAGAAAGCACTAGGAAGTTCACTAGTATTTGAGTGTAAGAAATAGCTTCATTTTTTGTACATGCACTGCAAAAATATAAAAAATAAAAACAAGTAGTCAAAATGTAAAGTACTTATAGCAACATTTACCATGTAATAAATCAAAATGACCTGAAAAGGCTCAATAAATTTCTAAAGAAAAGCTACTCAAGAGGCTTCAGAACATTCAAATAGTATCCTTCTATACAAGGGAAGTAGAAGAGAGACAATCTGTCTAATCTATCGGTACTTACAATATGTTTTTATATGGATGAAGTCCATTTTTCTTTTTTTGTCAAAAGTAACTTTTTTCTTTCATTAGTATTCCATAATTAGATGTCCAAAGAAATAAATGAGGTTGAATTTTATTTAGCTCAACAGGCATTGTTGACATCTCAGAATTTCAGCTGAATCCAAAGTTGAGAACAATCGCTAATGAGAACTACAAGTGCTAAAGAGAGACACCAGACTCACCCCCTCAGGATGAAGAGTAGCAGGATCTAGCCAGCTGGTCAGGTGCTCCTTAGCTTCTCACCCTCCCCAACTTGTCTAAGAGAAAGCTAGAGATACGCTAGAGGGCAAGGGCTTTCTTTGAGGAGAGCTGTCAGTACAATAGGCTCTAGAATGTCTTCTATGCAAGCCCAAGTGAAAGAAACAGCCAGAAAACCTGTTGGAGCTATGCCTGGTATCTTCCCCAAGAAGACAGGGACAGCTCACCTGGTCCCCAGCTAGATGCTCACTGAGCTGTACCAGTTTGATGACTGCAGCAGAGACTTTGCATGTGATCACAAGAATCTGAGTGTGAATACGGAGAAGACAGTGGTTGTCTGGATTTCCCCTCAATACAGGACAAGGGGAATGGCCTGGCCTTCCTAGGTTTTGCTATGGTGGGGGAGGTGGCCAGTTTGCATGAAATTTTCAAAGTGACCATGTGGATACCAGAAGGAGCTGAACATAAGAGAAAGAACGGAATGGGAAGTACCCAGAGCATGCATTACATACATCAGAGAACACATTGGTGAAGAAATCTGGAAGTGGACCACGGTGACCTTCAGGGAACCCATAAACATTCCTCATAAAGGATAATGGGCCAGCTCTTGGATATTTTCCGTGAGAAAGAAGATACTCAATAGCTAAGAGAGATATTGAAACAGCACTGCTCCTTTTCCTAATTCTCATCTTCCTCTCTTTTACTGAAATGTGAAAGAATCAATGGAATCCTGGGAGACAGGAGATGAAGGGATGTAAGAGCAGACCACAATCCCCTTCCTGAATGCAGGGTTCTGAGCCAAGTTTAGGCAAGAGCAGAGGAGAAAGAAGTAGCATTAATTAGATGAGAGATTGAAAGTTTGGCATTAAATTGGTCTAGATTTCCTAATTTCTATAAATAAAAGTGTTCTAATACTTGAAGTGACAGGTAAAGCAAAGGGGTCTGCGTGGAGGATAGAGAAAAGAAGACCAACAGAATGTTTGAAAGAAGAAAAACAATAAAAACAACAAAAATATGGACACTTCCTGATAGAATTTTCCTGAATCCTGCCCATTTCTTAAACCAGTTACATCTGCACTATATGCAGGTTGCAAAGTATGGAAACATGAGTAAGGCTATTGCTGTCACCAGCTGAGAACTTGTGTTTTGTTCTCTGCCATTTTTCAGCCTCTTCCAGGCCAAGATTGCTAGATTCATTGGTCCCTTTGCTTCAGAGATGTTTGTGCCTCAGGGCAGAAAGCAGAAATACAGGAAGACATCTTTTAACTTTCCTGGAAGGTTTTTTGACTTTCATGAAAATATTACGTAACCAGTAAAGAAAGGTAGAGGAGAAGGGAGGGAGGGAGGGAGAGAGAGAGAGAGAGAGAGAGAGAGGGAGAGAGAGAGAGAGAACACAGATACACTTGGGAAAAAAGAGAAGAAAGAGATTTCCCCCAAATGAAAAAGGAATAAAATTCAGCTGGATCAATGAATGGCAGGAACCAGCCCCTCCTTTCAACAGCACCATAAACAACAGGAAAGCTCTCAGAAGGGAGGAACGAGGGCTCAGAGAGAGGGAGTATAGTCTTCCCGCTCTACATTAGATCCCTAAATTTACTCATCCCACAAAATGGAAGGAAGAAAGTAAAGAAGGAAGGAAGAAAGGGTGGAAGGAAGGAAGGTCAGAAGGAAGGAAGGGAGGGAAGCAAATGCCCTTATTTAGGATTATTGTACCAGAGTGTTTCTTGGAAGCAAGGATGGCTAGACTTCATCTTACATATTTTGGACATGTTGCCAGGAGGAACCAATCCATTGAGAAGGACATCATATTTGGGAGAGTGGTGAGTCCACAAAAAAAAAAAAAAAAAAAAAAGGAAGACTCTTAACTAGATAGATTGACATAGTGTCTGCAACAATGGTCTTAAACATAAAAAAGATCCTATGGATGGCAGTTTCATTCTGGTGTTCATAGGATCACTATGAACACCTAACAATAGCAATGATGAAAGGGAGGGTAAGGGAATTCAAGGGTTAAATAATAGAAGTTCATCACAGGATACAAAGAGAGGCAAATAGGAGAGTGAATGCTCTCATTTTCCTGATCCCCTTTTCCTAAGTGAAAACATAACCTACATTTGTACTTACAGACATAAAGATACTCAGAGGATAAAATGAAAATGTTTTGTGATTTAAATCATTTTATCTTTCCCATTGTTATGGTTTGAATGTGAAATGTCCTCCACAGGCTCATGTTTGAATGCTTGGCCCCCAGTAGGTGGTGCTATTTGGGGAGGCTGTGGAAGCTTTATAGGAGATGAGACCTAGCTGGTGGAAGCAGGTCACTTGGGTGCAGGCCTTCAAAGGTTATTCCCAGCCTCCAGCTCTGGTAGGCTCCCGGCTTCCTGGTCCACTGTGATGTAAACAGTTTCCACCACACACTCCTGCCATTCCTTCCCCAATGGACTAACTTTCTGACACCATGAACCAAAATATACATTCCCTTCCTTAAAGTTTTTCTGTTGGGTATTTTGGTCACAGTGACACAAAAGTAACCAAATAATCTACCCATCTTCATTTTTAGTTACTTCTACCCCTAAAACTCCATGCTCCAGTCATTTTAGAAGATAGTACCCCATTCATCAAGTTTTTTGAGCCTCAAACCTTTAGAGTCACCTTGATTCCTCCCTTACTCTCTCCTTACCAATCTTCCAAAGAGACTTTTAGACTCCAACTTTAGAACTTCCACATTATTTTTATAAGATGTAAATGTGAAGCTGGGCACTGTAGCACATGCCTATAGTACTAATGCGTCAGGAGGCTGAGGCAGGAAGATCTTGAATTAGAGACCCATGGCAGCCTGTGCAATTTACCAAAACCTTGTCTCAAAATAAAAACTAAAAAGGGGACTAGGAGAGAAGCTCAGTGGCAGAGCACTTACCTAGCATGCACTAGACCCTGAGTTCAACAACTCAGTACTGAAAAAAAAAAAAAAAAGAAACCGGATTGTTGTCACTTCTCTGTTAAAAATATTTAATAGCTCTCCAGTAGCTAAAGAATGAAGTTGACACTTTATCCTGACCAACTAGGGTCTTCACAATCTAGCCCCTGATTATCTTTCTAACCTCATCTCCACTGGTTTCCTTCCTCCTTATTTTCACAGTTTGTGTAGTAACTTACTGCCAGAGAAATCACTGGAGACAGAAAAACCAGGTATTAGAAGAGATTTGAGAGCTTAAATGAAGGCAATGGTAATGGGAATAGTAATGAGAATATGGATTTGAAAAATATCTAGTAACTAGAACAGAAATAACTTAATGACTATTATGGATAATAGTCATTAATCCTTAATGACTATTAAGGATAATAGAGAAACAAAGCTAGAATAATGGTGATGATGACCACAATAACAGCAATAATTACAATAATAGAACACATTCTGTATAATCACTATATGTGAAGTATTGTTTTAAGGATTTATATGTGTTAACTTATTAAGTATTCAAAACAACCCTATGAAAATAGAGCTGTTTTATCCATATTTTACGTATAGGAAAACGGAGGCACAGAGAAGTTAAATAACTTGTCCAAACTTACACAGGGTACTTCCATACACTCTAGCTTTGGAACCACACACAATAAAGCACAGAAAGAAACTCTCCTCTTTGCCTTATCAAACCAATTGCTACCTCCCATACAAGCCATATTCTTCTTAACCTGTATATTATCCTCATTCTTTCTGTGTGAAATCCTTTCCTTTGAATGGAAATTTTCCTTTGGATATAAATCATGTAACCACCTCTGAAAAGTCCTTTGTGTGCTGTTCCCCAAGCAGAATTATTTACCTTCTATTCTGTTTTACAAGTATATACTGTGTGGAGTCCTACTAGTAAACATGTTACAATATGTGTTGATTACTTGGTTGCACATACATTTGCCACAACACACCACCCACTACCCAGTGCCTGCTCAACTATGAGCTCTATAATGAAAGAATCTGTCACATTCATCTCTCAACCCCCATGATCTAACATAGTTGCTGAGCTATAGTAGGCACTCAATAATGTTTGTAAAATTAATGAGTAATAATAATAAATAGTAATAAATGAATAATAATAATATGGAAGGAGGAATTATTCACTCTTACATGTTCCTGAATGGTGGTGTTGTAAGCCCTAAATTCAAGACAGGGGCAGAGATGAACTAGTGGAGGGGTCAGAATAGAGTAGAGAGCTCAGAGATGTACTTGAGACTGGTATGCCTGAACAAGTTAGTGAAATGGCTCCCAGACTAGCAAAATAGGGGATGCCAAAGTCTGTAGGAGCAACTGTGGGAGGTGAATGCAATGGGAATGTCTTAAGATCAGATTTGAAAGGAGGAACAAACAGATGTTGCTCTTATTTCTTGGCACTAGTTTCATCAATTCCCCTGCCATTAAATTCGTGGAATTTGGCTGTCATTAACTTATTCCCCCTTCCCAGAACTTCTGAAATTATATGAACTGTGGAATCTACTCCAGTACCAGAGTTATCAGGGTAAGAAATCAACCTTTGCAAGTAGCATGTAACAAAGGTCAAGTCAACATCTACACAGGGGGAGCTGAAATTTCCTGAACTTCAAAATGTATTCTCCAAGCATTCATCCTACTTGTATGACTGAATTCCTGGTCTTTATCATCCCTGTATCACCCTATTACTGTGGACACCATCTCATAAGCCTTTATCAGACCCTAGATGACCATCATTGACAGAGGGACCTCCCCTGTGTGCTTGGCTGATGGAGTCACCTATAATCTACTCTTCATGCTTCCCAGTCAAGGGAAATGGATTAATTCCTCTTCTCTATGCCAACATATTTTTTTTCTTTTGAAATTATATATTTTTTCTTGTGCTCACTAGAGAATCACTTTTAATACCCATTTGGAATTCTTTTCTGTTGTTAGAACTCCAAGAACTTTTCTGCACATCGCACTATCCATTTATCCCTGTGTAATACACACCTCTGTGTTATAGACTTGTGGGCAAAATTCAAGAACTAAGATATAGGTGAGGCCATTACAAATTACCTTTCAGGGAAGGGGTTTGTTTGCAAAGGTGCCTGTTTCAGCCATTTCATAGCCTACTATCTTAAGGATGCATCTTGGTATCAGATACCATGAACTATTATATATATATTCATTGATCCAGTGTTTAAAGAGGCACTATTACTAGATTTTTTTCAGCTGGGGAAAAAATCCAGGGCCTCTCACATGCTAGGCGAATGCTCCACCACTGAGCTACATCCTCACTTCTAGAATATTCTCAAGAAGGAAAGTGACATTATAGACATGCAAAGTTGATGTCCACCTGGTATGTATGTGCACAGCCATAGTGGTTGCTAAAATGTTGCCATACTTTCACAGTAGATGAGAAAAAGACACTTCATCTACCCGAGTGCAACAACTCTGGGTGCCTTAGACCTTGCTAGGAACCCCTGGACTTCCTATGATCCCGCAAGTAAAGGTTAAGTCCTGGGCTAGACGACCCTACAGGAACAAACCTGTTTGTACAGAATCCAGCCTGTTTGTACTGATGTATCAAGACCTGGTCATAGCAGTTGCCATGTTTTCTGAAGGAAAATAGTGCAGATGTGGTTCTTTGGGAAAGTTTTTCTGGCAGCAGTATATAAGTGGTTAGAGAAGATCCTAGACCCAAAGAATTCAGCAAATTTCTTGCTTTAATCAGGTGGACAGGTGGTGAGTACCAGACATGTTAGTCAGCTTTACATTTCTATAATAAAATAGTAAGATAATAAACTTAAAGAGAGAAAAGCAATTGTCTTTCGCTCACAGTTTTAGAGGTTCCAGTCCAGGATTGATTGGTCCTGGTGCTTCTGGGTCTCTGATAAGGCAGCATATCATGGTAGGAGTATGTGGAGAAGCAAAATTGTTCATCTCGGGACTAAGAAGCAAAAATATTTTTAAAATAAAATTAAAAAATAAAAAATGAGGAAGAGGCCAGGGTCCCACAATTCCCTTCAGGGTACACCCTAAATGACACAAAGGTCACCCATTAGACTCTAGCTCTTAAAGTTTCACCACCTTCCAATACCATCTTCCTGGAGAAAAAGCCTCTAACATATGGGCTACTGGGGGGCACTTAAGATCCAGTCTATATCACAGGACTAAAGTGTCAGATCCCCACATGTGTCAGCTTGTTATGCTGTGGGGGCTTGTATGTTGCGGTGATACTGAAAGTTATACCACTGGTATTTCAGATACCAACAGAGCCACCTATGGTGGACAGGTTTCATCTGAGCTTCTAGACTAAGATAGACTAGAGAGAAGACAAGGCAGCCCACTCCCAAAAACAATTAGCCATTAAAAACCCTATGATAGTGAAGAAGCCTTGTCAAATATAATGCTGGAAAGTGAGCCTCCCCGGCTAGAAGGCATTCAAGAAATGACTGAGAAAGAGTTGCTTCCTCAAAGTAGTTTTGACCCCAATGACAGGAATGGAGTGAAACCCCTGGGACCTCCTTTTTCTGATGTGGCATGACTCAAAATGAGAAGAAACATAGTGCCTGCAACATTGGGCTCAAACATAAAAAGATCATGTTCATGGGACAGCGTGGAGTAGTGTTCTGTCCTGTTGTACTTAGGGTTGCTATGAGTCGGATCTAACCCAATGACACCTAACAACAACAACAACAACAAAGTGTCAGAGGAGAGAGAACTCATCTGAGCAGGCTGTCCTCCCAAGAGAGCCAGAGGCTCCTTCAGAATATGTGTGTTAGGACTCAATCTCTGAGAAGAAAAGACAGGTCAAAACTCAGTTCCACTCCCACATTAACAAGGTCAGAATAAGACCACTAGCAACATAGCTTGTTGCAGAGTCTGAATATCTGCATTAGGAAACAGAAAATTTCTAGTTCAGTCCAGTTTGGGATGAATGTGAGCCAACAAGTAAGCCCTTATGGGGCTAAAGAGATGTCCAAGCAGAAATCATAGAGTTAAGAAGGCAGAAGTAAAGGTACCAACAACAGAGGAAAGAAAAGCAGAAAATCAATTTCAGAGTAAAAGTGGATAGTCATTAACTGATTTACTAAAAAAAGTATACTCAAGAAGACTGTAGACCAAAAACAGCTATGTTTTTGTTTTGTTTTGTTTTGTTTTGTTTTTGATGTGGAGTGACTAGAAGTGAGATTGTAGTCATTAAGATGGAAATCAGTGAAGAAGAAAAATCAGATGGTGTGCACTCTAAACCACTGAATCTCCAAAGTTACCAGGACTGGGGACAAGTAACTTACCATGAAGTGGCTCAAAACCAGCAGAAGCCATGGTGTGGTTTAGTGGCCTTAGGGTTATGCTGGACTTACACTAAGCTGGGACTAGACCTTCTGTTTTATAATTATGGACCTACGCTAAGAGGACCTACACTAAACTGGGGTAGCCCTTCTATTTTTATGTCTCTCCTGATCATCTCTTAAAAAATAATTTACTGACAACTGAGGGGTAGGGAGAGCATTCTTGCTATTGTTTCAGATAACATTAAGCTTTGAACAAGAGCAGCATTTCATCTGGACATTAAACCTTTGGCGGAGGATATCATGCAACAGCTAGGCTGATCTTCAAATGTGCTCCAGATGTCAATCTCAGACTCTCCCTGAATGGAAGAGGCAGTGAAATGTCTGATCCTGTAAGCAAGCATTCTATTATACTGGATGTTATACTGAGACTTCTCCAGAAGGGACAGAATTCCTAAGGGAGTATCTTAAAATCATAGAAGTATGAGTTATGTGAGACCTGAAGTTAATCCCTAACATTTCTGGAAAATTTTATGTCCAGTTTTACTAACTTTAGGTACACAACTTTTGTCATGATTCTTAGGGGTTTTGGTATCCACGAAGATGATCTTTCTAATAGCCTGGATTTTTAAATTTCTTCAACTTCTTCAACTCCAATGACCTTGTCTTTCATTCGCTTAACCATATACAAGTCTAGATTTTATGAATACCATGAATTGTATCTACCCATAGTTATATATTTGAACATTCAATTCTGGAATTACTATCTCCTATACTTTCAAATCGCTTCCTTTGATATCCCAATTTCAATCAATTTTTAAAACCCAATCAAGATCTCTAATGTAATGATCCCAGTATCTTTCTCTCTCCTTCCTTTCTCTCCTTTCTTTCCTTCCTTCTTTCTCTCTCTTCCTTTTTTCTCTTTTTTCTCTCTTTCCTTCCTTCCATCTTTCCTTCCTTCCTTCCTTCCTTCCATCTTTCCTTCCTTCCTTCCTCTCTCCTTCTTTCTTTCCTTCTTCCTTTTCTTTCTTTCTTTCATCTTACTATGAAGCCCAGGCTGGCTTCAAACTTGCAATCTTCCCACTCTGCCTCCCAAGTGCTGGGATTATAGATAGGCATGTGCCACCATGCCTGAGTCTCATCATATTTTTACTTCCCCTGATCTCCTCTATATCCTCACTTCTAGGACCAGCATTAGAGTAAGATAAGAAAGAGCCTACAGTTAAACTTCTCAGCATTCTGCAAGACCTGAGTGGGCATTTGTATGACTTTTTCTTCTTAAATATTGTACCCTGGGTACCTGCTCTGGGCATAACCCAAGTACCAGTCCAGTTCACTTTCCTTCTTACTGAGGTTACATGGAATGATCCATTACAAAACCACCCTTGTTGTTGTTGTTGTTAGGTGCCGTCGAGTTGGTATCCAATTCATAGCGACCCTCATAGGGTTTTTTTTTTATTAGAAATTTTTAATGTACATCAAAATGTGATTCATTTTGACATGCTTTTCATTGTGACAATTTTCATATATGCAATTTGATAAGCATTTATTCATACAGGTTACCCCTTACCCTCCTCTATGTTTCCCCCCCTCCCCCATTCCCATCTAAGTTTCCCATCCAGGTCTTCTCTATCTTTTACTATATAGTATTTTTCTATGTCCTTGGCTTCCACTTCTGTTTAAGATAGAAACTTTTCCTGTAGTGGTCTTTGTTTCTATCTTGTTAGAACAATTACATGCGATTTCTAGTCCATTTATATTGACCTCATTCTTATCTTCCCTCCCCCCCTTTTAATGTGATCTGACCTTTGAGTAGGATTTTTCCTTCTTGTAATTTTGAGTCAGCTCTCTCATATGAGTGAGAACATGTGT